>LPNX010292608.1:243761-255451 GCA_001517045.1 Pseudotsuga menziesii | reverse complement strand
ATATATATATATATATATATGTTACTATGAATGTATGTTTGTGGATTTGCTTACAATAGAGCTTATATGTGTTTGTCGCACGGTTATTGTGAATGTATCTATAATGCATTGGGTTTATTGTTATGATAAATATTGAAGGATGAGTTGTATCGTATCTTGATTGTGTAAAATAAGTATCAAGAACCCCACCCATCCACCTCTGTCCGTCAAGGACCTTGGTAAAATACCAAGGGACGTGAAATATCCCCACCCAACTGTGGAAACCTGGTTTTGGCAGCTACCCATATAAATATATCTCGGGTGATACTACATTTGCATCGTAGGTGCTATCGACTGATCCTTGCTCTAACAGGCCAATATCATGGGTATTGTTTCATGCAAAGGGAAGGGACTGAACCTAGGTTGAAGAGAGACCGAACTTGCGATAAAAAGAAAAGGCCAAGACTGAATTGGACCAAATGTTAGAAGTAGGTGTTATTGAACCTGTCGAGGAATCAGAATTGATTAGTCCGATAGTAATCCATGACAAAAATACCCTAGGGTAAGTAATAATTTGTGTCGACCTGAGAAAATTAAATGATGCTTGTTTACATGATCCGTTTTTGACTCCATTTACAAATGAAGAACTTGAAAGTGTTGGAGGGCAGGAAATGTATTCGTTCACTGATGGATTTTATGGCTACCATCAAATCAGAATTGAAAAGGAGGACCAACACAAGAATTTTTTTGCAACAGAGTGGGGATGTTTTCAATATACAGTAACACCCTTTGGACTTAAGAACGCTCATGTGATTTTTTCAAGAATTATAGTAGCTTCCTTTAAATATTTCATACATAAATTTCTTGAAGTCTACTTTGATGATTGGATAGTATTTGGGCTCATAAAATACCATATTGAGAGCCTTAGAACGGTGATGGAATGATGTTGCTAGTATCAAATTTTGTTAGATTTGAAGAAATGTATCTTTTGCGCCCCATTTAGAGTTCTGTTAGGTCATGTGGTCTGTCGTGATGGAATTTTGGTTGATCCGACCAAAATTGCGATCATTCTTGATCTATCACCACCTACTACAGTTAAACAATGCCTTATATCCCTTATTACTCTGAGAGATCACAAGGTTAGAGTTAAATAATTCAATCCCTTTGAGCCAATCCTTGTTTTTGTCCACCTCACTCTTCCTAGCAGTTTGGTTAAGTTTATAAGTGAGCATGTACGTGGGGCTTCACAATGCATTTGATGGTTACTCTGATTCAAGTTATATTATTATGATCTCTTTGGTTACCACTACTATGTTTAACATTTTTTAGTCTGGATATTAACATAAACTTGTGAGTATTATTTATCCTTGGTGCATACAGGATCGTTCAGGTTATTGCTTAAACTTCAATTTGAGTAGTTTGACATAGTTGACACGATTCTCGAGGTAGTATTACTACAATGTTCAAGAATGTGTATTTGTCACCCAAATGTTTCGAGTGCAACATTTCCATATTTAGGTTTTGGTTGGTGGCCATTATATAACATTAGTATGGTTTATTATTGTTATTATGGCCATATTTTGATTATTGGATGTGGTGTTGGCTCCTAGATGCATATCTATATGGATATATGTGGTATTTGTAGTCATTATTGATGGATTTGAGGTTTTTGGTTCATTTGACACACTCAGATGATAATTTTGGACAACGAAAATGGAAATAATAACACATTTATTATACAAGAATGATTATCAAAGTTTTATTAAATAAACTTAATAACCATGACTTCTCTTGGAAAATCGATTTGGCTAATGTGGGATAAGCAATGATTTTGGGGTGATATTTTATGATGTGATGAGGTTCTATATGCGTCTTCCATGATTTATATCTTCTAGAGGGTGACTTCATATGTTATATATTTTTCCTAAGGAGGACATAGCTCCTTGAAGGGCACACTTATCTATGGATTGGCATTGTATTATCATGACGTATCTTATGTTTTTTCATCATGAGGGTCCTAGGGTGATTTATTTCCCTAAGGCGCCCCCCTTATCATTGTACCACATGATATATCCCTCTATTATGATGTATCTCTTTGTACCTAGATGATATAGGTAAAATTGTGCCCCCTCTTGAGAGTGATCTATGTGCTATGTCAAAAGTAAAATCTCCACGGTTAGTGTTATTTTAATCTCAACCGTTGGATGGAGTTGGTTAGAAAGTGGACATCACTCTCCTGCTATTTAAAGGAGGTCATCCAATCATTGTATCCCATCAAAACTTTGGATCTTGAAGCGATTTGATAATAGAAAAGCCATTTGTTTTGAAAATCTTGTGATATTATAGTAGAGTTTGAGAATTGTGATTGAAAATTGTCTCTCAAGGAAAATTAAAAGTGGATCTTGTTTTTCTCTAGCAAAATCTTGGTGTTCTTACTTTGTGGTAGGAAGGACGTTTTGGAGGAGGTCGCAATAGCAGGGGAACCTCTTTCTCTTCTTCCAAATTGTTTGGAAATAGGGAGTGTTTCTTGATCTATGCATTTGGTCACTCTAATAATTTTCTTTCTATGGATCTCTATTTACAAATTTATTTTCTTATGAATCAAATTAATTGGTTCTTGGTTATTTGTTTTGCAGGAAGAGGGTGCACTTAGGTAAACATTGGGTGAGTTGGGCACTAAGATCTCATTTGATTATGAAGTGTTGGAGGAAAGCATCATATTCTTGGCATCTCTTAAGTTCCAAGTAAGTCAACAAATATTTTTTCTTGTCTTTTTAATTTAATCCATCCTCAGCATAATAATAAAATTTAAAACCTTGATTTTAAAACCCTTGTTTCTTAGAAGTAGCAGTTTTGGTCACATTTTGGATTAGTGATTAAAAACCCAAATTAGAAATCCCTTAAACCCTTAGAGACCATATGTCATTTAAATATGAATCCATTTACACATCTTAAGGAACTAGGTCTCTTTGAAGCAATTCACCCTCCTTGGGTAATTGATCATTTAGTTGGTTGAGTGATATGGGTGTTGCTTGAATCTCTTATAGTAGACATATCTCACATGAAGTAACAATATTAAGTGAAAATAACTCACTTAAAACCTATTTTGTGACTACATTCCATTTCAAATCTTAAACCCTAGCCTAAGAACAGATTGGGTATTTTAAATGGTACTTTCATTCTTCTAGGTCTGGCTAATAATCCTCACTAATTAAGTGAAATCATATAGGTTGATATTTCCTGTCATTAAGCCTCTCAAACTTTCCTTAAATACCTTAATTCAATAGTTTTTCAATATATCTAGGGTTTCAATCCAAGGAATTACTAATTGGAGATTGCATTTTATCTTTTGGTTGTGTATCCTGTTTTGATTGTATGACTTGGGTATCCCCCTTGGTACTGCTTTTTTCTTGGACTAAAGTGATGAGAATATAATTCGGTGTGGAAACCATCTTATGTAGTTGGGGATTGGGATCCTAGATGTGTCAACAGTTTAGTTTTCCTACCCTCTACTATCCTGTATAAGATACCTTTAGTTTCCAACTACAATTTTTGTGATAACATTTTTGGCTCCATTGCTGTAGAGGTAGATGCTTTCCTTGGGTCAAAAATTATCCTTCAAATAGACTCCCATTCTCTTTGCCAACATTTTTGGTTCCCTTTTCGAGGAGGTAGAGTCTTACCTTTGGTGATTGCGAGTGTACCATTGCGTGATTTATCAATCATATTGCATTCAGTCTAATTTTGGTGGTTATATTTTTACTTTCTTAAATATTAATAGCCATCAGTTTATTTTACTCATCTCACCTCTCCATTATGACATTTTCCCTTCCCTGAAAAAGGCCATATGTTCACCTGGCACCTCCACTGCGCCATTGCACTGGTGAACCCATATAGAGACTCCACCTAGGATATGAATTTTTTAAAGCACAATGAATTCAAATGTATATCTCCAAATGTCACAAAACATAAAAGAATCAACTAAAGAAATAAGAGAGGAAAGGAATATCTAGAGATCAAATTCTTGGTACAAGGATGATTTTGAACATGATTATGGGTATGAATCTAATGCTTATGATTCCACCAGTTTCCTCGCCCATGTAATAAAGAATTCCTAACCACCTCGAGTAAACTAGTGAGTAAGAATCAAACCCAACCAAATCTTTGGGTGAATGTATCTTGTAATTCAGTTACACACCCAACTCAAGTAACTAGAGCCATTAGGAAACAAGCCAAACCTTCTCCTTTTGAATTCTCTGAAATATATGGGGCACCTCATCCTATGCCAAGTATTGAGTATTTTCCTTGTTTTGATGGAAGCAATTCCATATCAATTGAAAATCATTTAGATACTTTTCGGTATTATATGGAGCATTGGGGTGCAGAAAATGAAGATGTTTATATGCATGCCCTTGGTGTTTCTTTAGAAGGGGACGCTCGATTATGGTTTGAAAATTTAGCACCTAGGTCCATCACTGGGTATGACATGTTTACTAAGTTATTAAGAGATGAATGGGGTGAAAACATTGATGAGTCCATAGAAGGGAAATCAAACAATGATTGTGTTGATGAGGATCGGTTTGATGAAGATAGATAGGAAAACAATGATGAAATACTTAATGATGGTTGTAACACCAATTCCATGTGTTATGGAAGAATCTGTATCTTGATAAATAAGAGATCCATCTTCATAGTAAATAATACATATTGAATAAAATTATTGATGATATAATTTACAAAGTTGGATCGCTTAAATACAAGTTGGGCTTTACATATTGAAAGGTCGCGTCCCCTTACTTATGATATTTAATATTTAATGTTATTATTAATTATTAATTTATTATATAGTTTTTATTAATGTTTTTACTTTATTTATTTATTTAACATTGGCCTTCCCTTAAGGGAAAATTTGTCCTCAAACCTGAGAGTGGTGTTTCCATTTTATTATGGATTATGTTTGAAGTGATGACTGAAACATTGCAATCTTGGATCAATTTCATTCCATGGACATGATTATGGAACTTGTGTTGTAATCCCTTCTGCTTAAGTGGTGAGTTTTTGAAACAATACAACCTGTACTTATTAGTTTTCCATGCCGTATTTTGGATTCCATTTATGAAGAATTGTGGATATTCACTTCCATTTTTTGCAATTTCTAAAGATGTGGATGCAATAACTATTGTGTCATCTGGTTCGACAAAAATGGACCGACTATATTCAACATTATTTGGAATGTAAGCTAAATTTGGAAAGAGCACCATGTATGCATAACTATCTACACTTGTGTTTGTAGAACCATCATAAATTGTTTCATCCTGTTTAGGTAGGTATTGAATACTTCCACGAATTTCAACTCCATAAATAAGATCATTAAATTTATATGGAAAAAGTGGTTGAGAACGTTGTGTAAGTGTTTTTTTCTGTTACACATGTGGGCACATTTTCATCTTTATTGACATGAAAACTAGATGTTGATATGGAATTGGCTGTGTTATTCCATTTAATGTCCAAGACGTCAATTCCATCACTTTCATGTTCTTTACCATGTTTTTCTTGCAATCTTTGAAAAATGGATTGAGATTTAATTTCCAAGTCTTCATATTGAGAGACCTCTAGTTCACTTTGTCGGTTTATTTCATTGAAGGTCTTATTAAGAACTTTTTCATTCGATTTTTTTATGGTCAAGTACTTATTCCATTTTCCTCATAAACCAATCGAAGATATCATCCATTTCTTCTTTAAATGACTTCATGGTTAATGTAAGAGTTTAATAGTTAATTAATAATAAATCTGATTAACTATTAAAAAATATTGATTATTATTATTATTTTATAAATAATAGTAATAATATTATAGATATATATAGTTTATTTTTTTGGGGTGAACGTGGGCATTAGGGCTTAATAAAACCTTGTGTGTTTTATACAACCAAGGTTTGGTTTTATAAACTGTATGTTGTTGTTTTTTTCGTTCTTTCTTCTTTCCCCTTTTTATGGGATCTTCTTATCTACGTCTTCTTTTTTACTTTTTTTTTATGAAATAAAATTGATGGACAAAGGCCAAAATATGGCCAAAGGCTTGAAATCAAGCCCAAGAAGGGGATCTAATACCAATGTAACACCGAGTCCGTGTGTTATGGAAGAATTTGTATCTGGATAAAGAAGCTGAGATCCATATTCATAATAAATAATACATATTGAATAAAATGATTGATGATATTTACAAAGTTGGATTGCTTAAATACAAGTTGGGCTTTACATATTGAAAGGACGTGTCCCCTTGTTTATGATATTTAATATTTAATATTATTATTAATTGTTGATTTATGATATAGTTGTTATTAATGTTTTTACTTTTTTATTTACGTAACAAGGGCCATTATCAAACTGATTTCTCCTCTCCTGGGCCAACAATGAATGTTCCCTTGATTGAGCTCTTAAGAAATCCTACTATTCGTGAAGTTGTAATAGATTTTTTAAAGAATAACCATGATGATGAGCCAATTTTAGCCCCTTAATATTATGATTTGGATATTAACTTGGAGACACAGCTTAGTAATAATATATTGTCATTTCTATCTGAATAAGGCACTGATAATGAATTAGATCTAACCCTCAAAAGGGACCCCAACAATCAATAAATATCTCTAGTGGAACATCCATTTTCCGAGTCTATCAAAGATCCTCTTAAGAAAAACTTCTATAACCATTGCATGGTTGGTGATAATTCAATTCAATGTTTTACTGATCCTAGTTTTGATTCATCCTCTGATCAACCCATCGAAGAAATATTTGAGGATAGTCAAGATGTGTTGAATGAGTATTATGATGATGTGATTGGAAATCGAATTATTGATAAACTTAATGTTGATAGTTTGATTGTGAGTTAGCATGAACAAGAGTGTTTTTTTATTCACTTTTCAAGCTCCTTAATTACTTACAAAGAACCCTCAAAGGATGATTCGATTGATGTTGATAGTATCCCTCATTCAATCCTGGATCAGGATGAATTTATCTTATGCCTAGGTCATTCCTGTTCCCATAAAGTGAATTTTGACCCTTCACCAAACCTTGAAATTAGTCATGGAATAAAGAACATCACTAATTTGAAATACTTTACCTCTTATCAAATTCCTAGGTCAATCACTCCAAGCCATATAGGAGAAAATATATGTTTTCAATATTTTCAATCCACCATCTCATCCCAACTTTTTGAGTCTTCTAGTATGGGTTTGTGTTCTAGTCAATCTTTTGCTTTTGATAATTTCAATCACAAGTTTGAGAATTGTTACATAATTGGAGAAAAAGTGAATCATTTTCCCTTTTTAGTCATATTCGATGAATAACATTTCTCAATTTATAAACCTTTCTTATGGGTGGATGAAGAAGTTGTATAAAGATCAATTTCATCTTTTCTCCATTTTTGAACAATAAATGGGGCTAATCTCGATCTCAGTTTCATTACATTACAACTTGTCCCCATTCTTCCTAGAGTGAACAAAATTGAGTGTCCTATTGGGGTAAAGGACTCAAACACATAATTGCCTAGAGGGATTGAATCATGTGTCATATTGTCTTCTTCTATCGATGTTAAACTTGCATTAATTTTATGATCCTATTAGTATCTTGATAGATGAAGTTTGCAAAAATATATCCTAGCCATGGCATGAGTTCATTTCTCCTTATCCAATTATTTCTCTAATTTTCAAGCAGAAAATTAGAATGGTTTCAAAATTTATCCCCATTACTTCTGTATCATCTCTCACTTATTGTATCATTAAATGTAAACATAGGCAAATTTACTCGTTTAGAAAGTGGTTACATTGGATTTCTGATTATAATCAGTACTTGTATGACTTGTATCATCTCTCATTTGTTGTATCATTAAATGTAAACATAGAAAAATTTACTCATTTAGAAAGTGGTTAAATTGGATTTCTGATTATACTTAGTACTTGTCTGACTTATTAGAGTAGGGTAGGTAGGATAAATAATCTCCTTTGAGCAGTAGGATTTGAGTATTTTTTTGTTGAGTGTTGCATGTTGTTTGAGTCTCTTAAGTTTACTTGAGTATGATTGAGTGGTTAGATTAGATGTTTATTCACTTTATGCCATGTACTTTTATGCATTTACCTTCAACATTTAATTTTAGTTTTTGTTTTATATCCATAAATGCCCACTAACATATGGTTTGCAGAGATTGGTAGAATGTTTGCTTGATGTAGGAATGTATATTGTGAAAATGAAGCAGATGTTCGGGTGCATTCTTTGTCTACTAGTGAGATGGGTACCAAGGACCAGATATTTGTAAGGTTCTCAAGTACTCTCTCCCTTATAAATCTTGTACTTTCTGGAGCGAGATGTTATCTCATCCATAGTATCCAGAGCTACAATTATGAAACTAACCATATTTTTTTCCATTTCATAGCCAGTCCTTTACAGTGATGAGAAGCATTGAGATCATCATTAGTAGTACATAATAGTGAGAGCCAGCAACAATGGTTTCCCCTTTGTCATGAAAAACCATGCATGACCCCATTGAGATGATTTTGGTTTAGTCATGGTTCATTTTATGGAGCAATAAAACATTATATTTCCTTTTCCCATACATAATTTCAGATGATTCTAGAGATATGTATATGATAGAGAATGTATACATATGGATTTGGATTCCCTATTTGCCTCTATGGTTTTTTTATTATAATTATGATTGTACATGATTCATTGACAATGGTATTGGGCTATATTGGATTCTATTCAAAACTTATATCCTGGGTAGTCAAAGAATATTTTGTGCAAGACCATTATGCATGATCAGTATTTCCTACCTTACACAGACTTGCCCTTATTAGTGCTATGATTGGCATCACCTTTCACTCCTCTTCGTACATCCAATTTACTTCAATTTTAGTTTCCATCTTTGACTTATGAATTGAAACCATGAAATTGATGAGTGTAATATTTTGGAATGCACAACATCACAACAAAATTTCTAAGTCATGTGACATTCCATCCTAGATCTAGATATAAAAAACAATCCCACTTAGAATTATTTGCACTAAGAGATAGCAAGAATAAAGAAGAAATATTGGATAGAACACTAGAGGAAAATCACTCTAGTGGGAAGTTTTCCGCTATGATATTATTCATTAACATGAGTAAAATATATAGATTCTCTAAAGAGACAAAATAGAGAGGCTTAGTGGTGATTTGAGTAGCTCACATTAATGCTATCTTATCTTGACTAATTCCCCCAATCTATGACATTGTTCCAAGTGTAACTCAAAGTAGTGGCCATAATCAGGTAAAATGAACCTAGATGGACCATGAAGTGGTTAGGCTAGTCAACAAGTGTGAAAGGACCATCATGAGGGCACATAAAATTGGGTGTTTGTTATGTAAAGATTACATAATTATTTCTCTCACATTCTCTAGATGGTCTTATTCTCTCATCATCCCAATCCAAATTTTAAAAGGCTCTATGATCGACTCTCCAATTATTTAAACCCATGTCCTAACCACTCTGGATGATATTTGGGAGAGTGTTGTTGCCTGTAAATCCATAGCTCAGGAATTTTTTAATTGAGTGCTTCTTGGATTGTGTGATAGATCACCTTAGGATTTATTTGTCTCGTCATTTATTCAGTTTGTGACTCATAGTAGTTGGACAACCTCTATGTCTGTTTACAAGGACTATAGGTATCTCTCATGAGCGTATGGATTTTCCTCTTAGGAGGATAAGGTTTGATAACCCTAATTTTACTCCCTAAGGGACGACAAAGAAACCCAAGATCTTTTGAATAATCTGACAAGGGAAGAAGGAGTGGAAGAAAATAGGAGTTCTCACAAATTATCGGAAGAATGGTACTTAATGGATATTGAATTTCACATATATATACTTGGAATGGCCCCATACCCTCTTCCTTAAAATTTATTGGTCCTACTAAGATCAAAGAACTACCAGATCCAACAAATAATCTAAATTTCAAGCCACCCTTCATTAAATATGAAATCCCATCTTTCATTCAAAAACATAACATTGATAATGAAACTATTATTGCACATATGAATTTGTTTCAACAGTGATATGACATGAACAATATTGTTGGAATCCTTAAGGAATATTGTTCGCTTCCCTTTGAATCCCTCACCTCTTATGTGACACCATTGTATTTAAATTGACTATTGGGAAATAAACATTTCGTTTGGAATACTTTTGTTATTTTTTTTGCTTAGCACCTGTCCTTTTTATTTCATTTTAGTTTCATTTTATTTCTCATTTACAATTTTCTGTACCGTTTGGAGTTGTGATACAAACTTTAAATTTACAATACTGTGTGCTTGTTGCAACCTCAAGTATTCCCCAAAGTGGGAAGAGTACTCACCACTGTGGATGATTTTCCCACAACAATATTTATGGTGATTCCACTCTTATTTTTGTTCGGTGCATTATAGATAGGTTGTCTTTTGATATATAACTTATTTTGGGTATCGTGTAGGTGCAGTAGCTTGAAATGGGTATATTAGTGTCCAAAACTTAGTATATCACTAGGCACATGTTGGATGCCTTTAACACTTGAATAAGATCTTGTTAGTTGTTGGAAATGTTACCAGTCCATATAGAACATATCAACAACATCATTACTTTATAACTAACTCTTTCATACCTTCACTATCCATCTTTGGGGGCTTTCATCACTGTATATAAGAGATTTATTAGAAGACCTAGTGACTATTTGAGAGGAAGGACGTTACATCATCTAGGAAATTTACTTCTTCTTTATTTTTATTTACAAGATCATATATATATATAAATAATTAAAAAGAACCAACCTTTTATATCATGTGCATAAAGACTTAAACACATATCTCTCCCTTTCCATATTTCATCTATTGTGGTTGGCATATTTTTGCATCCATTCAATTTTGTTTATATCCTTTTATTATCACTCTCCCTCGATCACATAAACACCACCACTATAAAACAAATAAATATAAGGTAGTCTCTCACACTGTAAGGACTTTATCCTCTCCAAATAGGTGTTCTCACATTCTCCCCTTGTAGATCATGAGGGTGATATTTTAGCCGATAGAATTCCTAGGAAATGTTGTTAGGGTCATCTTGGTGAGGAAAAACCTTTATTAACACTCATGTTCCTCCACCTCTCAGAGGATATATGATCCATATTTATGTGAGAAAAAAATGAAAGAACAAATAGAGAATCATAAACACATACATATTGCAAGGAAAACAAAGATAAAATAAACACATATTCTTTTAAATGGCAGAAATAGAACAATTTGTACAATAAAGCAACTAGAATTGTGGTAGCTATCTTTGAGAAGAGATGTGGTTGTCATGATCATTCATGCCAATATGAATACAAAATGAGGTTGAAATGGCCTATTTATAATAAGCATGATGGTGAGAACCCTAAACATCCAAAACATAACCCTAGAAGATGAGTCGTCATAAAGTTTGCAACCCCAAGGTGGTTTGTTGAACAGTAAAATTCTTGGTGTCATAAATTTTGCATATGATCTCCATTTGGGGTGTTTGATTGCCCATTTGAAAGGTCTATAAAATATTTACATATTTTGACTAGATAAAATGTTTCATACTAACTAGTTTCCCCCCAAATCGCCAAAAAATGTCGTTTAAGGCCTCAAAACGACCCTAGAAGTTTGGGACCTGAAAAATCGTAGAAAAAT
>LPNX010292608.1:222900-243727 GCA_001517045.1 Pseudotsuga menziesii | reverse complement strand
CCCCCCCCCCCCCCCCCCAACATATCCATCTCATGGAAGAGGTAATACTTCATCTCCAACTTTTAGAGGGAGCAACCCCCATTTTCTCCTGCTTCTGGATGAATTATCCCTCCCATTCATCTCCACCTCTAGGAGGAAATACACTGTCATCCTTTCCACCCTCACCTAAAAAATTCCATTCATGGCAAGCCGAAATATCCTTATTTTGTGCAAGTTGATCAATGATCCCATTATTCATGATGCAACTTGTCCAAAAAATCCCCCTAATATCCCCTCAAATATTCCAAAATTTGAAGGGAAATAGGGAGATCACCTAGCTAATCATGTTATGTCATTTCACCTTTGGTGCTCATCAAACAACATCATCTAGGACATGTTTCCCTTTGAATTTTCAAAATAACACTTACATGAATGACAACCAAATGGTATGTCTATACACCATCTAGGTATTATTCCTCCTTTGAGTCCATTTGCACTATCTTCCACACATATTTCGAGTCCATGATTTAGTACTCAAAATTATCACAACGTTTTGACAAATTACCTCAACTCACATAGTGAGTCATATCCATGAGTGGCATAGATGTAGGATTTTGTACAAGATAAACATACAGCCCCAATTCTTGTTGGATTGGTTCTTCAAATCACTCCAAACCATGATCACAAAGGATGTGGCAACCATGTTTTCCAAATTAGAAGACGAGGCCATTCTCAAGGCCCAACATTTCAACTTTATTAATGCACAATTTGTGTATTTGTATATTATCCTCCCATATGCCCCTTGACATCATTATATGAACCGAACCCCCTCAATTACACCACACTCTATTGATGATATTATTGGAACCATTTCTCATTGGGGAATTTCTCCCAACCATCAAATTATATGCAATACAATGTTCCACAACAATACCCTACAACACCTACTACATAAATTGATCCCATAACTACTCCAACTCCTCCATTTCGGAAGTTGTCTTATGGATCATACAATCCTACTTACCCTGATGTTAGTCAAGTGCCTATGGTATCACCACCTCAAGCGACACAACCAACTCCTCCATCTACATTATATGGATACTCTAACCCATATCTCCCCACAACCATTTACAGTATGTATTTTTCGTTTCCTGTTCCACTTGGTCCTTTTCCCATGCCTCAAGTGGGGGTTAATATAGCACAACCTTATCTCGAACAAACTCAATTATTTGAGAAGTTCAATGTATCTAATCCCTCAAATCCTCAAAATCAGAGGAAGAAGAAATGAAAGAATAGAAAAAAACAACCTTAATGACAAGGGAGAAATTCCCCTCCCCAAAAGAACCAGAACTTGGGTAACCCAAATGAAGGGACTAATGATCTCCCTAAACAAGGAAATAAAACCAACCTTTAAATGACCAATCCTTTTTATGTGTGTAGAGAATATGGGCATCATAATCACATGTTGATACATGAATTCCAACAATTTTTTGAGGCAAGGGAGAAGGTCGCAACCAATCCTACTCAACCACACAAAATCCCACATCCTACACATTATGTGTTACAACAACCCTTTTCAGACCATGGAGTGGTTAATCAATAACACAATCCTTACCCACCAAGTTACGAAACTAATCTATATTTATGCAGGAACGCAACAGAATACACAAATAACCATAGAAACAAATATGCAGTGGAAATAACACTTCATTTCAATAATCAATAACTGAAACTTGTTTACATAAAGAATGGAAATAAACTAGCTAGAGTGCTGGTAGCTTATCTCTGAGAAGAGATGTGGCAAATACATGCCTCTAAACTCTGTGTTACAATGAGGCTCGAAGGCCTATATATTATTGAGAAACAATGGAAACCCTACACATCCAAAAACCTAACCCTAGGAGGTGAAACGCCTTAATGTGGGCGTCGTTGGGTAACTTGGTACATCAATTTCCCGGGGTCATAACTTTAGCATACTACCTCTGTTTGACGCGCATGATATATCATTAGAAATATTTGTTTAAGGACTACATCCATAAATAGATAATATTGAGTCTGAAACAGACTCATATTTTCCCGACCATTCGATGCCCAAAAAACGTTGTTTAGGGCCTCAAAACGGCTCCGAAAGTTTAGGACCCGAAAACTGCCAAAAATAGTAAATTGTGCTACAATTAAGGAAACTGGAAAACTGAAAGAAAAAATGCTGGGGGTCCAAGAGGAATAGGTGGGTGGCCACCAATATCCTCCTGGATCATAAACCTTCCAAAACATCTACATGGACACAATCGAAGCCAACATTCAAACTCACGCCAAAGGTTATGGAATTCCTTATACCCCACAAGGGGAAGAAGTAACTACTACCTCTAGAAAGCCTTTGTAGATACCTCATTCAAGAAATGATAAAATCCTTCAAATACAAAAGAAACCTCTTTAAGTAACTTCCCATTACTTCCACATGAAAGATGCACACATTTACAACATTGTGGAAGATTTGGCCGAATCCCTTGTCGCCATATCAATAGTAGCCCTTCTCAAAAGAAGTCCCTTCTTAGCACATTAGGTACAATAAACACTTGCGATTCACACTTAATGATCTCTAACCTTGAAAAATAAAAGTCATGGCTACCCTTGTGATCCGACCAACAATTGACAGGTACTCCTTCAACAGGTTCACCTTAGTCGACAGGTCCGCCTTCTACAGGTTCACCTCAGCCGACAGGTCCACCTTCGACATGCTCACCTTGACTTGTTTAGTCAACATGTATGCCTCAACAGGTTTGCCTCGACATACAACATATCAACATGTTGTGTGATGGTTGAAGTTCTAAACCATTATGACTTCTCGTAAATGAACATACCAGGTAGTCACCCAAGTGTCTCAGCATCCTATATAAGTATGTGCATTAATTTAATATAGCAATATTTCTAGTCATAATCTGTTTCCTCCATATTTCATGGAGTAGAAGTAATAAATTGGTTTGAATTCTTGCATATTGTCTGTGTGTATATTTCTTATCAAGCTAATGTGTTTCCTGTTTAGCTGGTCCTTTTTATAAGCTTCCGCCATAACAGAACTCAACTCATTCAGTTGACTGTTGTACCTAGCATGCACCTGGGCATGACCTGGATCATTGGTATCAGAGGTATATTTTGTTCATAACTTAAGTTACATAAGCACTTCCATAGAATTTATTTAACTTATGCATGTTCAAACACACTCACAAACTCAACAACATAAGAATACACTTCCTTCAACTTCTGAAAAGATGGCCGAAGAAGGAGATAATAGAAATGCAACTAACGAGACATAGAAACTCATAGAAAAAGCATTGGCTCGCCAGTGAACCAAAATGTTTGCATCAGCCCTCCTGGCTTCGACCTCAACCACTCTAGTAGCCTCGACCATCGTCGATGAGGAGGAATGAGAGCGCCTGTTTCATACACAGATATGGGTTTAGAACAATCCATTACATCTGATTGTGAATAATGGTGTCCAAAAGAACTTCGTTTCTGAAGATATTATGAATAAATTAGGTCTTGTCACCACTCCACATCCTCAGCCTTACAATATCGGTTGGATTAAGGATGGGCAGGAACTAAGGATCACATGACAATGTTGACTCGCCTACTTTATTAAGGATTTTGAAGATGAAGTACTCTATGACGTGTGATGTGGCACCACTTTGATGGGATCAACACGGTAAATATTAGTCACGACCCCAAAAGGTGACTGTCAAAATATGAAACAAAAGATATTGTTAGGATATTTAGACACTTAGGAGTTAGTTAAGATCAACTTGTGTAATATATCTGTTAGGTAAAAGTGTGTTTCTTTAGTATGCACTAGTATGCATTTGTAAATATTCTAATCTGATGGTCACAATATGTTCTAGACATAGAGTGATCCGACGGTTCAGCTTCTCTTAGATCATACCTACCATTGATCTGTGGCTTAACAACCGATTGGCCTATGATCTCTATTTAAAGAGCATGGAGGGTCTTTGGCTAGTTGATCGATTATGAGAAGCTCATGTAACTTTCTTTCTTTTGCATAATAAATTGCTCCAAGTAGCTATTTGGCTGGGGCCATGGACTGTTTCCCTCTTGAGGGTTTTAACCATGTGACAAACATCGATGTGTTGATCTGTGATCTATTTGTGTGAAGTAGTTGCTGAAGGTGTTCGGTCTTTTGGGAGTATCGTGTGTACCCGAACATGGTATCAGAGCTTTTATGAAGAACTTCTTTCGGTTTTGATCTAGATTTGGAACTGGTGTTGCCAAAATTTTGAAAGGGTTTTTGGTTCTGTATTTTCTGTGCATTTTTGGCATATAGGAGCTATTCCATTGTGTCTAGAGTGTCGTTTCCATTGGGAAATAGTTTTCATTTCACCGAAAACCATTTTCGTTTATTCCAGAAACACCCATTTCGACAAATTTGAAGGTATAATGTTACAGTGACGGATTTGTTTTTCTTAATATCTCATATCTTATCAGTTTTATTATTAGATATTTTTGTTTTAGTCTAGGACTGTTTCCTTCCCTGACTGCGTATGGTCTTTGCCGTGCACCTTGCGTGATCACGGCGAATCAGAAACAATAAAGGAAAGTTTTTTTTTCGTGTCTTCCCAACTACGTATGCTCTTTTCCGTGCACCTTGTGCGATCATGGAAAATCAGAAACAATGAGAAAACTTGAAAATGTAGACTTTCCGGGTAAGTTAACCAATATCTAACCCCAATGTGTGGAAAATGTTTTTTTTGTTTTTGTTTTTTATTTTTTTGTGATTTGCAGGAAAAAAAGGCAAGCATGGAGAACGAGAGAGAATAGTAAAAAAAATCCCCCTTCCTCTTTCCATTCTTTTATGTACCTTTTAAACTTAGCTCACTTGGTCCAAAGTTGCTTTATTCCTTAATAAGTCTTGAGTTCAATTCTTATTAAGCTACTTTTTAGTGCATGCAATTTCTATTTTCAAGTTACTTTATTGTAAAAGTGCATCTCACATAAATAAAATAAAATAAAAAGTGAGTCACTTAAGTCTTGTAATTTATTGCTGCACTATTTAAAAGTAACATTATTGTAAAAGTGAACCTCACTTATTCTACAAAAGTGATTCACTTCAAAGAAAATTTATTGTAAAGTGATTGTCAAAGGTTGATCTTGGGAAGAGGGGGGTTCTTTTTTTTTAGTTGGTCAAGTTAATATCTGCCATGTCACTATTGGGGAAATCTTCAACATTTTCTTTGATCAAGCATAACTTCATCATCTTGAATCAGTTTTCAGTGCCGTTTTTTTTAAAACCACTTATTTTTTTGAGCTCTTTTGCAACCAGACAGTTAGTTTCTATTTTTTATGCCATTATTTTATAGTATGGCCACCCCTTGTGATATTATACTTACAAGTTCTAACTATTTCTCATGGAAATATCTTATGGAGGATGTTCTCGAAGTAGGGAACTTTTCAGGATAACCTTAGGGAAAGAAACAGAACCCACTGATGATGATAAGAAAATTAAATGGGAAAATAGATGTGATGAAGCTCGTGGATTGATTGGGATGTCAATCTATACTGATTTGCGATTCCACATATCTAGAATTGATGAACCTGATAAATATTGGGAAAAGTTGGAATCTGTGTTTGGTAAACATAATAAAATTCGGGGTCATCAACTTGAGAATGAGTTTCTTTCCTTGAATCCAAATGATTTTTCATGCATTCAAGACTATTTATCTAAGTATAAAACTCTTAGACTCTTATGTGTAGAATGCAAGATTAAGAAAGAAGACAAACAATATATTTATCATACTCTTTCCAAACTTGGACCCGCATATTCTATTTTTGTATCTACATTCTACTCCATGAAAGAATCCTTGACTGCAGCTAGCTATCAAGAGCCTAGTCTTGAATCCTTTTGTGATTCCTTAATTAGAGAGCAAGATAAGCTCATTCATCTTGGAATAATTAACAATTCAGATACATCTGGGAAAGCCTTATTATCCCAACAGAAAGAAAAGTCCAAGCCTCCCAAGAAATAGAATTTTCACAATAATAATCCAAACAACAAGGGTCCCAAACCCTCTCAGTCAGCTCCTTTAAAAAATGACAAAGGATCCAAGCAAAAAGGAAATAAGACTGAGTGTCATTGCAATTTTTGTGGGAAAGATAATCATGATGAATCTAAGTGTTTCAAGAAGATGGCAGCCTTGGGAGTAGCAATGAAGAAGCACCACATCAACATAGATTTGTCTTCAGAATCTAACTCTCATGAACATGCACTTTATGCTTCTGGTTACTCTTATACTGCATCTTCTTCTTCTACTTCAAATGAATGACTTATTGATTCTGGAGCATCTTATCATATGGCTAAGGATCAAGCCATATTTTCTACTATGCATGAATGTAACACCAAACAAATATTTGTTGGTGATGATAGATCTCTAAGTGTTGTAGGATTTGGAACAATTCCAGTAGAAAATGGTCATTTCAGTGATGTACTATGTGTTCCAAAAATTTCCTGCAATTTTCTATTAGTCTATCAAATTACTCATTCAGGTGAAGGTAAAACTGTGACATTTACACCTCACCAAGTTGTAATCAAGGATTTTAAAAATCCTCAAAATGTCCTAGCTACTAGAATTGTTGATGATATTACTAGGTTGTACAAATTTAACAACTTTGGGTCATCACCTTTTCCTTCAGTTTTTGTTGCTCATAGTGATAACTTGAGCAAACTTTGGCATGAGCGATTTGGTCACTTAAATTATCGCTCATTGCAACAAATATGTGAAGACAATATGGTGACTGGTCTTCCAATGGTATCTTGCAATGATGGTGTTTGTTCCGGTTGTGTACTCGAAAAACATCATCGGCACAATTTTGAAAAACGTGCCTCTTGGCACGCCTCGATTCCTTTGGAGCTTGTGCATAGTGACTTGTGTGGTCCTCTTCCATCTACATCCTTTTCTGGTTTCAAATATTTCTTAAGTTTCATTGATGACTACTCTAGATGCACTTGGGTTTACTTCTTAAAACTTAAGAGCGAAGTATTTAACATGTTCTTGGCCTACAAGGCCCTTGTTGAAAAACAATCTAGTCATCAAATTATTAAGTTAAGATCTGACAATGGAGGAGAATATGTTAAGAACAAGTTCACTACTTTCTGCACTGAACAAGGAATCCAACAACAACACACTATTCCATATATACCACAACAAAATGGTGTAGCTGAACGGAAGAACCACACTTTAAAAGAAATGGCTAATTGTATGATCCAATCTAAGGGACTAAGTCTTCAATATTGGGCTGAGGCCATAAATTGTGCAAATTACATAGTTAATCGCACACCCAATAAAGTTTTACAAGGTATAACACCGGAAGAAGCATGGAGTAAAATTAAACCATATGTAAGTCACTTTCGTGTGTTTGGTTGTGAAGCATGGGCTCACATTTCGGATGAAAAACAGAAAGCATTGCACCCTAAAAGTGAAAAGTGCATATTTGTTGGATATTCTGAAGATGTAAAAGGTTATAGACTTCTTCAGCCCCATTCAAATGATATAATCATTAGAAGAGATGTTCAATTTGATGAAAATATCTTGGCCTGTGAGCCTAACTTGGCAAGTATGCCATCTTTGGCCTGTGAGGCTGATTCGGCGATTGTGCCTTCTTCTTCTTCTTCCAACTTCCTTGACAGGTTTCCAACTATAGTTTCTAATGATGACAGTGAGGATGAAAATCCACCTTTGCCAGCTCATGTTCCTCTAATTGCACCAGCACCAATACTTCCTCGATGGGTCCGTTCAACATGTGAAGCAGTCGGTGATCTTCCCGGTGATCCTAGAGATCAACGTTGAACACGTTCTCAGTTTCAGCGAGCCTCTTCTCTTTTGGCTCAAGTTTTTTAGAATCATGATCCAGAAACTTTTGCAGAAGCTTCAGGAAATTCAGATTGGGATGCAGCAATGGATGAAGAATATCGTTCCTTAATGGCGAACGATACTTGGGATCTTGTTCCTCTTCCAAAAGAAAGAAAACTTGTTAGATGTAAATCGGTCTACAGAACTAAGTATGCATCAGATGGTAGTGTTGAAAGACTTAAGGCAAGGTTAGTTGCCAAAGGTTTTTCCCAAGTTGAAGGGATTGACTACAATGAAACATTCTCCCCTGTAGCAAAAATGAACTCCATCCGCCTTGTTCTTTCCCTTGTAGCCTTACATAACTGGGAATTCCATCAAATGGATGTCAAGTCTGCCTTCTTACATGGTGATTTACATGGAACAACCTCTTGGATATGTTTAGAATAACTCTAGCCTTGTTTGTCTCCTTAAGAAATCATTATACAGCCTTAAGCAAGTTCCTAGAGCTTGGTATGCCAAAATGGATAGCTTTCTCCTTGACACTGGTTTTTCTAGATTCCATTCTGACCCCAATGTCTATACCAAGAAAGTAGGAAACCATCTCATCATACTTGTTCTTTATGTTGATGATCTCATCTTTACTGGTAGTGACCCTAAACTTATAACCCATGTGAAATCCAGTCTTAAGCAAAATTTTGAAATGTCAAACTTAGGACATTTGCATTATTTTCTTGGTCTCCAAGTCTTGCAAACCAAAGAAGGAATATTTCTTTCCCAGTCTAAGTATGCTTGTGACCTTCTTCGTTGCTTCCACAATGAATATTGTAAACCAGCCCCTTCTCCCTTCCAGTCTGGAGTCAAACTTTCTGCCACTTGTACTTCCCCTGAAGTAGAAGCCACCTTGTATCATCAGCTTGTTGGTAGTCTTTTATACTTGACTCATTCCCATCCTGACCTTTCCTTTTCCATTGGTTGTGTTTCCCGTTATATGAAAACTCCTCATGAAAGTCACTGGAAAGAAGCAAAAAGAATACTTCGATATATTTGAGGTACAATTCAGTTTGGGATTCATTACAGTACAGGGGGGAAACCTTTATTGGTTGGTTTCACTGATTCAGATTGGGCCGGTGATCCTGATGATCGAAAGTCTACTGCAGGTAATGTTTTCAGTCTAGGATCTGGACCTGTCACTTGGGATTGTAAGAAACAACAATATCTTGATCTTTCTTCAGCAGAAGCAGAATATTGAGCCGTAGTTAATGCCAGTCAGGAAGCTTTATGGCTTCAACAGATCCTTTCAGAGTTTGGATTCGAGCAGTAGCAACCTACTCCACTTTGGTGCGGCAATAAAAGTTCCATCAAGCTTGACAAAGATCCAGTTCTAAATCAGCACAACAAACACATTGAGCTACACATGCACTTCATCAAAAATCTTGTTCATGATAGTGTTATTGAATTTCTCTATTGCCCTACAGATGATCAAGTTGCAAACATCTTCACCAAGTCTCTTACAGAAGCGAAGTTTTCTAAACTTCGATCTATGTTAGGAGTTCAGGAATGTGTCCTTAAGGGGGGATAGGCTCTAATGCCTCCTTCCTTCTCCTAATAGAGTCACTTTTGTAAATCCTTCAATCCTATCCCAAGTTGTTCTAAAGGGGGGATGTTAGGATATTTAGACACTTAGGAGTTAGTTAAGATCAACTTGTGTAATATATCCATTAGGTAAAAGTGTGCTTCTTTAGTATGCATTAGTATGCATTTGTAAATATTCTAATACGATGGTCACGATATGTTCTAGACATAGAGTGATCTGATGGTTCAACTTCTCTTAGATCATACCTACCATTGATCCATGGCTTAACACCCGATTGATCTATGATCTCTATTTAAAGAGCATAGAGGGTCCTTGGCATAATAAATTGCTCCAAGTAACTTTTTTTCTTTTGCATAATAAATTGCTCCAAATAGCTATTTGGCTGGGGCCATGGACTGCTTCCCTCTCGAGGGTTTTAACCATGTGACAAACATCAGTGTGTTGATATGTGATCTATTTGTGTGACGCAGTTGCTGAAGGTGTTTGGTCTTTTGGGAGTACCCTGTGTACCCGAACAGATATGGAATACCAGAGTGACAACCCACATCAACTGTTGCTATGATATCTACCAAGCAAGCAAAAAACCTTATCAATCATGCTTAGAAGTTTGCATTAATCATGATAAATCCTCAACATTCCAGGAAGACTTCATCAACAAGTTGACTCACTGACCAATGCAACTCTCAAAAACAAGAACATATCGACAACATTATTGAAGACTACTAGAACATATTTCAAGCACTAGACAAAGTACCTCTGCACTATCAGGTAAAACACTCCATTGAACTTGTTCCTGGTTCTTCATTGCCTAACACATCTGTTTACAGAAGATCCATTCTCAAAAATGAAGAGATACACAGACAAAACTAGGATTTGATCAACAAGGGTCATTACTGCCCTAGCTCCTCTCCTTGTGGAAGTCCAGCCGTCTTAGTTCCAAAGAAATATGGGGCTTGGCGAATTTGCATCGACTATCGGGCTCTCAACAAAATTTTAGTGAAGAACAAATACCCTCTTCCATGGATTCATGAACTCATCGACAATCTAAAAGGTGGTAAGTTCTTTATGAAACTCGACCTCAATTCGGGATACCAACAGATTCGAATCGAGTCCACTGATGTATGGAAAATGACTTTCAAAACCAAGGAAGGATTGTTTGAATGGTTAGTCATGCCTTTCGGCTTAACCAATGCACCTACAACCTTCATGAGATAAATGGATGACCTTCTATGAACTTTCATCAGTAAATGTGTCATTGTCTATCTCGACGATATCTTCATTTTCAGTCGATCATGGGAAGAACATGTCCAACAACTTCGGCAAGTTTTTGACACTCTCCAGCAACATCGGCTATATCTGAACATAGACAAATGCTCATTTGCAATGACCAACATAAAATATTTGGGGTATGTAATTGACTCTGCAGGCATTCATGTCGACCCATAAAAGGTACAGATACTCAAAGATTGGCCCATTCCTCAAAACATTCATGCACTAATAAATTTTCTTAGTTTGGTGAATTTCTATTGACGATTCATATTCACCTTCAGTCACATTGCATGGCCTTTGAATTAGTTGACGAAAGGAAGTGGGGAAACTGTCTTCAAATGTTAACTGACACAACAACAAGATTTTGAACAAATAAAAAACAAGCTTTGTACTGCACTAGTACTTGTGTTACTTGATTTGCATCAACCATTTGAGATTTGTTTCCACCTTTCACACACCTGGGTCACGTGGCATAAATCTTCAAGCCACTCGGTGTGTCCTTGGAGGCAAGTATCAAGTCAAGGCTGTCACCTTGTTCTTGACTCCTCCGCTTAGGCTCAACTCCTAATGAAGCCAAGGGGGGTAGACCCTATTAAGTTACTAAGGATAATTACTTAGTGTGGTGATGTTAAAATGAATGAATTACTTAGGAGTTTGAAATTTAACTAAAGACAATCAAAGATGACAAGATGCAAAAAATGAACACACGAAAGCACAATGCCGAGACACAATATTTATATAGAGCAAGAAAATAACTAGTGCCTTAGAATGGAGTCAAATCAATAAGATCAATCTACTTGCATGTGCTTGGAGTGAATGTTTTGCCATAGCCTCTTGGTATGTTTTAAGTTAAATTTGAAGTGTGAGTTGATTAAAATTAGGCGAAGGGGGGACTCCAGATATACCCGAGAGTACTTGGAGTATGTCCAAAACTAAACCTTCATGGCTACCCGTAAGGAATATGTGGGATGAATGGAGTCTCTAGGGCTATTGTTCATAACGCACCCATTAGGGTGTGACAGAGATCAGCACCTCGAGGTCACTTTTCAGAAGTTCCCGCTTCCTTTGGGTATTTTGCCACTGTAAAGGTTTGATCTAGGTGTTGGATTTTCACCTGATGGCTTGTAAATTTGGGAGAGTGAGTCCTAATTATTCTAGTCACTCAAGTGCTTTTGAAATAGCTTGACTGATCGGATGAACCGCAGCCAAGTGTAGAGCATACACACCGGAGTCTTGTCAATTTTAGTAAATTTTAAACTGGGTGTTCTTGTTTAAAAGAAAAACCCTCCAGGAACCTCTTTTGATCCAAGTGGATCTCAATCGGGGAATCGAGGAGGGGTTAATTTTATAATAGCTGAAAAACAAATGATCGAAAAGAAAACAGATACACAATTCTAGTTTTCTAATTAGTCCTACCACAAATCTCTTTCCCCTTTCGGGTCAATTGGGAAGTCGTGGGGTAAGTATTAAAATTAATTTGAAATATAAAATATGGAATATGAAATTGATAATGAAATAAAGTATAATACCCTGCAGATTAGATCAATGCCAATTTGAAAAGGGATGAGCAAAAATCAAGAAAAAGGACACCGACGCAAATCCCCGTAGGAGGGATGGGGAATGGGCTTGAGAGAGCCTATTCAAAAAATATTTTTATTAACAATGGTTACAATATCAGAGAAATGATATAATTCCTCTTGATCCTTATACAGATTGAAATCAAGAGCTTACAAGGTGCGAACATTAAAGGTTTTAGTCAAATGGGAGACCCCTGGGGGGATTTGAACGCTCCTGAGGCCACTTCTGAACAGCAGCTTTCTTTATTTTCTGTCAAACCTGATAAAAACCAGAAATCATGTTAGAATAACATATGCCCAAAAGAAATTTAAGAGTACCTTTGGATCAGCCTACCTTAACTCAAAAAAAGATGAAGTTAAAACTAGCTAAACATGTGAAAAAAGAACCAAGGAAAGCAAGCTTTCCTTGGGATCTTGGCTTGCTGTTTGTGCAGCCAATGAAATATGCACTGATTAATGGATTTAATCTTTTTTTAAATAGAAAAGGAAATCTAGAGCATGCGACCTACTGATTTTCTTTAACTTGTCATGCAAAATGGACGATTTCCTTATGCTAGATCTAGAAGGTTGAATGATATTTTTCAGAATTAAGATCTAGACTATGAGCTTTGAAATATCATATCTATGTAAATTTTACTTTGATATAACAGATCCAAATGATAACAAATCTTTCAAACACAGTAACCAGGTAAGAAAATTGATTTTAAAGGAGGAAAAGGAGAAGAGAAGTGCTTGTTGTTGAAGCAGATCTGCAAAGGAGACTTGGTAGTGAAGCACCGAGGGGCACGATCTTGTAAATATGTGTTGGAAACCAATGGAATCAAACCTGAACCATAGATCTTCCAGTCACGACAAACCTGCAAGCTACAGAACAAATCCTGCAAACAGAACCATTAAATATGAAGATACATATGAGAAGTAGACGATACAACATGCAAATAATCTTATTTAACATACAGGTATTAGCTCATTCAAACATATGAAACAAAATAGAAGTAAGTAAGCTTACTTACAATGATCTATCCCTATGATTTCAATAATAATTTGGGCAGACAACAGTTAAGTGCAAAAAATTGAAAAAATAGCAGTTTCACCTCGATTCCAGCATGATAATGATAATCCACACATGAAAGGTACTCCACAATTGAGCCTCCAAAGCTTCTCTTTATTTCAACAATGATGATCAATACACAATTACAATGGAAATCCCTTCAATCCAACTCTAACTAGCTTGGAAGAGGCTGTTGTGCTTGGATATATACAAAAACTAGGAGATCTAGCCCAGGGGGGCGCAAATCCCAAGGAGACACATCAAATCAGCTGAAGGAGAGTCCATCAATGCTTGATTTGTGTTTAGTTGAGCCAGATCTAAGTCTCATTGAGTGCAACTATCAATCGGGGGGCTGATCTGACTGACACCTCAACCTGTTGACTGAAGCATCCACTAAAACTCATCCAGATGAGCCAAAAATGTGTGGAGGAGAGAGGGAGGGAGAAATTCCCCATAAAGGATGCTGAAGATCAACTTTGGATCTGATTTGATCACCTCCTTCAGTCAAGGATTTGTCAGATCTAGTAAATATGCTTCAGATCTGACTGATTTCAGTCAAATCGGCTGAGAATCCATTGATCTATGATTTTGGATTTGCTCCATTATTCATCAATTTATTAATTAAAATCATCAATAATTGATTTTTGGGGCTTTCTGACTTGAGTGATGGAAAATCACTCAAAATTAGGCAATAGTGGGTCCATGGGTTTACATGGTGCTCTTAGCTTGAAAATGAACACCCACATGATTGAAACTGATTATTTGGCCCACTTTTATTACAAAATCAAATTTTCCAATTAAACTATTAAAAAATAGCCTAAGTTTTGGAAAAATTAAATTTTAATAAAAAAACATTGAAAAAACTAAAAAATTGAAAAATTGAAAAAACCTAGGGGAACTTAGACATGTTCATATGACTCGACCATGATGTCTAGCATGTTTATACATTGACACATAGACTCTAATAACCTCAATAGGCCTAAATTCCAAGCTGACCACCCCAACTTTGGAGGTATGGAGTGAAAAAATCAGAAATTATTAGTCGTTTATTCAACAACCAATAATAACCAAGGGAAAAAACACCCTGGGCTGATCGGATTGATAGATAAAGTCTAAGAGACTGAGTCTTTTACAGAAACTATCATGCTAGAACATTTATTACAATTCCCCCATGGGGTATGAACATGTGATATAGTACAACAAGCACTTACCAGAAGTACTTCCAAAGGTCTTCTGAAGTCCGAACAAGTTATCTTTGTCTAGTTCACCAGGCTCACTTGATAAAAAACCACTAAGTACAACTTAGGTGGTAACAAGATTGAGACAGATGCATTGGACTATGCCCTCGGTGCAGTGATCACTCAGGAAGGTCACCCAGTCGTGTTTCATTCAGACGCTTTCAACGACACAGTTAGAAGATACTTGACGTATGAAAAAGAGTTGTACCCCATTATGCAAGCTCTTAAGCAATGGAGACACTACATTCTTGGCAGGGAATCAGTCATCCTCACTAACCATAAACCTTTGCAATTCACTCTGAATCATTTGAAACTACAAACAACACGACAAATCAAGTGGATTAATTACCTGCAACAATTTCAGTTGGTAATTACGTATCGGAAAGGAAAATCCAATGCCGCAGCCGATTGTCTCATTAGACCACCCATTGCTTTGTTTTCTACAATAATGAATATGAAGGGTTATGAAACCACTACTTGGCCACAATTGTATTCAGTAGACAATGATTTTTCTAGAATCTATCAACAACTTCAAACCGACAAGTTGTTGACTGCCAACTACTTCCTGAAAGACACCTTTCTATACAAGCTTGGACAACTTTGTGTACTGATTGGTGAGCATCGATGGAAACTCATTTCGGACGTATACTACAACAAGACTACAAGACAATTGGAGTCTCAAAAACACTTGTTATTCTAAAAAAATATTTCTATTGTCCTTCACTTAAATCTGACGTCCACAAGTATGTTTGATCGTGCATGGCTTGTGCCATTACTAAACCGCCGAATCAATGACAAGGACTATATACACCTATTCTAGTTCCTAGTCGACCATGGGAATCTATTTCTATGGAATACTTAATGGGCTATCATACTACCAAACGTCATCATGATGGGATACTGGTAGTAGTTGACAGATTTTCCAAGATGGCTATACTCATACCTTGCAATAAGACTACGTTAGAACAACAGACTGCTAAGCTCTTCTTTGAACATGTGTGGAAACATTATGGCCTCCTGATGACCATTATTTTCGATAGAGATGCTAGATTTGTCAGCACCTTTTAGCAAACTATCTAGAAACAACTCGATACGAGACTTTCTTTGTTGACAACCTTCCATCCGTAGACAGACAGACAAACAAAAGTTGTAAATTGCTTAGTCGTACTATTGCTTTGCATGTACAACCACAAGCATCGTCAAACATGGGATGAAAACCTTCCATACATATAACACAGTTACAATTGTGTTCAACACAAATCTACAGGAAAGAGTCCATTTGAGTTTTGTTATGGATTTCAACCCTCATCGCCTATCGACTTAATCAGCTCCTTAACACATTCGAACGACACCGACTTCGAAGGATGAGAAGTGGAGAAAGCATTGAAGTTAAAAGATCAAATCTACAATATCTAGAAGCAAGCACAAGAGATGTTGCAATGAGCAAATGCAAATGCTAAGACTCGACATGACAAGCATTATATTCTTGATTCATTCCAAATTGGGGATCAGGTCTTGTTACATCTAAAGAAGGACCGCTTCACTGGTCCATACAGAAAGATGAAACCTTTGTGATATGGTCCATATAGTATCCCTAAGCAGATTGGAGAAAATTCCTTTCAGCTCAACATTCCTGCATGCCTTGGCCTACACCCAGTTTTTAATGTAGATCTACTTCGACCATACCATGCACAATTGTTGGAACATAACGACTTGCAGAAACCAGAACCCAAAGAAATCCATCGAGATGTTTAGGAACCTCTTCTTTGTGACACCATTGTGGGACGACACATATGCCTTACAAGGACAAACTCCATTCCCTTGTTTCAAGTGGCTAAAGCTCGACAACTTCCCACTAAGGAAATTGGTACTCTGCTAATGAAGTCATCGACAAGTTTCCTCATCTGAATGAATACGCAATGGAGACCATTATTTCTCAAGGAAGGAGGAATGATCTGACCAACAACCGACAAGTCCCCCTTTGGTAGGTTTGCCTCAGCCAACAGGTCCACCTTTGACAGGTTCACCTCAGCCGATAGGTCTGCTTTCGACAGGTTCACCTTGACATGTTTAGCCGATAGGTCTGCCTTGACATGTTCTCCTCAACATACAACATATCAACATGATTTGTGACGGTTGAACTTCTGAACTGTTATGACTTATTGTAACTGAACGTAACAGGTAGTCACCCAAGAGTCTCAACATCCTATATAAGCATGTACATTAATGTAATATAGAAATATTTCTGATCATCATCTGATTCCTCCATCTTTCATGGAGCAGAAGTAATAAATTGTTTCGAATTCTTGCATATTGTCTGTGTGTATATTTCTTGTCAACCTAGTGTGTTTCCTGCTTTGCTGTTCCTTTTTATAAGCTTCCGCCATAACAGAAATTGACTCATTTAGTCGACTGTTGTCCCCATTGTGCACTTGGGAATGACATGGATCACCTTGTTAGTCACTTTTCAGATCCTATCACAATCAAGATCAAAATCATTCATCGATGCATAGTCAATGAAGGATAAACTACTTGTGTGATCTTCACTAATTTCTAGAAGGTCTAGACTCACCACACTTAGTCCCTCCATATAGTGACTCTTTGTTCTTATGTTGGGACACCATAAAAAACATTATTTTTGTACCAAAACATCCCCATAAAGCTAGGGGGAAAATGGTACTATTGAATATCGAAGTGGTTCATTGGAGGAAATTTGGGGTCTAAAATGGGCCTTATAAGAAAACGTGCCAAAATAAGTTTTTGTGAGTTCGAATTCAAGAACCAATAGAATTTCAATAAAATAAGTCAACCATAATGGTTGAATTTCAATAAAATAAGTCAACATCATCATCACGTTTTTTTCAGGTATTTCTTGTTTTTGGGGTAGTGGGGTCCGTCAAAAGTATGCAGTGTGGGTACTCGTTGGATGCGGAATCAAATTCTGCATCCAACGAGCTCTCCCGATCGAAATTTGAGTAAAAAAACAGGGAGATATGTCGAAAATACGAACAAAAAAAGTAGTTTTTTTCTTTCTTCCTCCAAAATTAATCAATATTATTTTATTATTTTAACTATTATTTTATTATTTTAAGTATTATTTTATTATTTTCCTTAGGAGGCCCATTTTAGACCCCAAAATTCCTCTAATGGATGCTCAACTTGACTACAACATTTTGTTGGGACATAGTTATATGTATGCCATGAAGGCGGTAGCTTCCTCATTTTTCCACATCATGATGTTTCCCCACAATGGGAAAATTGTCTCCCTTGAACAACTAAATTATTATGACCCTCATACCAACTCAAACCTAGACAACATCCTACTCACCATATGATCAACCACTTCTCCCCCATATGTTAATATAGGTTCACGAATTCACAAAGATTCTTCATTATTGGGGGCATATTCTATCCCTCCACTAGTGACCTCCACTAGTGATCCCTACATCCATAAACAACCTTATGTGTACTATATTAACCTCTGAGGGAAAGTCACAAGTCCCTTTCTTATTCCCCCTCAAAAGTGTGCAAGGAACCTCGGTGCTAGTCCAAATCACATTACCCGTGTTTACTTTGGGATTACCTAATTAGTATTTGACACCATCTTATCCCAATATGGCATCAAATCCAATATACGACTATGATTTTATTCTAGTATGATCCACAAGAATACCATCAATACTTCCTACAAGACATGTGCCACATACGACAAAACCACCACTAGTTGTCACTAAACCCAATACTAGGGGCACGAAACAACCAAAGTTGAAAGCCCATAATGTACCAAGTACTACCACTACCCCCATAGTCAACCAACCATACACTTTGTGTATATAGATAGGACATGCAACAAAAATTTTCCCCACATCGTCGGAGCTTGTGAATTTTCTCAACACCCTTGTTAATGCAACATATGCTTCCAACAATTCAACATGGGGCACACCAACCACTACATTTATGTCCAACACCATGACCAATAACAAAACATTGTACACTAATCATGCATGCATAATTTGTTCTCATTTTTGGAATTATACACATCATTTTTTTGAACTCCCTTGATTCTAGGAAACATTTGTGAACATTCACCTCACACACCCTGTGGTTGAAATACCTCAACCATTTTCCCAAAAAATTGCTTCGATCAATGTTGTCACTACATCACATCCAACTAAGGAATAACACGATGGGTGTTCATCTTGTGGAAACCACACCCATATGATTCCATCCACTATAAGTATGGTCCCACCTAACCATGCTTTTATACCACTAAGGGCATCCCATATATTTAATCAAGCATGTGCCAATTGACCAAGTCAATATTGTAGGTTGTTTTCCCATTACTCTTTGAGTTCCCCATCTTGTGCATGGGACGAGTAGTCCACTTAAAACAAGTTCTACTAGAATAAAACCCCCCCCCCTACAACAAACCCACCAACTTTACCTCAAGAGGAAATACTTATCACACCCTCGAATACCATTGAGAACACGATTGATATTACCAATATATAAATATTTATCAATTTTGTCTACCAGTGAGGACACATTATATTCATCCTTAGATTAAGACCATGGTCCACCATCAACATCATCCTCTACCATGGTAGATAACCATGACATGATGCATATTCCTTAGATCTCATGATATCTATGTCATGTGTTGGGATTTCCTAGAAGAGATAGTTTACACAACCCCACTAGTAGGTTTCATTCGATAAAACTCTTTCCATAAGTCAAAAAACTTGGGATGCTCCACATATTTGCAAACATTCTATCACCTAGAGAATTTTCATCAATTTCCAACTCCAATAGTCTCTATTTAAAATGGGTGATGCCACTATTCACTACCTACGTTGTCCCTTTCACTGAAAACAATGTAGCATCTCATTTTTAGCAAGTTTAAAATATCATGATTGAACTTCCATATAAAATATAACCAAAAATTATTTTCCAAAATTATTTTCCATGTTGATGATCTCTACTAAATATTGCTTCGCTCGATTTTTCGATGATGTGAGTTATTGGTCAAAGAATTTCCCATTCACTGTTTGGGCCATTTATACCCCAACTCATGCTCTATACTACATAGGTGGAGCATGCCTTGAGTTAGTCACTAATAATAAAGAAGAGTATGATGGCATCATATTGTTCAATGATTCTATCCAAATTTGGATACACCTTTATGTCCACTTAGATTCCCAACTCGTTGTCTCATATCTAAACAATTTTTTTTTATGTACTAAATCCGCTCCTCTTTCACAAAGTTTGGAAAGTGCACCTCCTAGTCCAAAAGTTTGAAACCATCATGTTCACCCATGTCCCTAGGAGTGCTAATGAATTTGCAGGTCACATTGCTAATGAGTTCCTCGATTGAAACCTATTACTTTGACATTAAACCTAATCAAGTAAACAAACAAAAGCACATGTGCTTTTACCATACAATTTATGTGTTAACCATCCACTACACATCAACATAAAAGCATATGTATCCATCACAAAATCATATATCATATATGTATACATAAAAAGTCTCAAAATGATGTGTGTGTGTGTGTTTGTGTCATTTAAATGTTATATACAACAAGGGCCTCATAAGCCATACATACAAAACACACCTTATGGGAGCACATAAAAAACCATCTCCTATAGGCCATGTTAATGACATGTACAAAAATCCCCCCCTAGAACTATACAAAAATGAAACTCAAGAGTACTCCTAACTCATGGGGCCTCCCCTAGTATTGGAGCATGAGACCCCAAAATAGCCAAAGGGGGCACCACATGTTCCAACAGTGTCACTGGAACCAACCCTGCTGGTGGTGGAACCTGTCTTCCCTATACACTTCACATAACATTATCTTCTACAACAACCTGATGTATAAGATGATTCCAACTAGGCACATAAATAGTCAGAATCTTGACACATTACACCAAATTCTCCTCACCCAAAGAAGTTAGTGGAGGATCATCCACATACATGAACAAAATGGTCAACCATTGATCTAAGTTGGTTAAATCCTTAGCAATTGATACACCTGGAACACCACCACCTATGGGGGGTACTCCCCTTGTTGATCTTCCTACTCTAGAAATACCCTCATCACACCACCGATGACGATGAGGCCCTGGAGCGGGTGGTACATCTATAGCTGTTGATACCCCTACTGGTCTCATTGGCACACCATCTACATCAAACATCATTAGGTTTCATCACTTGACATACACACATACATACATACACACACACACACACACACACACAC
>LPNX010292608.1:117193-222288 GCA_001517045.1 Pseudotsuga menziesii | reverse complement strand
TATATATATATATATATATATATATATATATATATATATATATATATATATATGTATGTATGTATATATGTATGTATGTATGTATGTATGTATGTATGTATGTATGTATGTATATGTATATGTATGTATATATACATCTACATATACACATATACATATACATACACACACACACACACACATGAAACAACAAATCATGTATAAAATATCATAGTCACCTCGGGTATCCCACCCATGAATAGGTATAGACACATATTGATCCCTATGGAAATCCATACCACGGATTTGATCCTCTGCCTCCAAACTTGTAGGTGGTGCTCAATGAAGATATGGTCTACCACCTCGCCTCTTATCATAGGAATAAATTGCCCCCATAAGACCATCCATGGCTACCTCAGAGCTCTCATTGGTACTATCACCTATAGTCGGAGTGAAGAAAACAACTAAAAAAAATCGTAGAACACTATGCTCCCATAAGTAAAATTACCACCACCCATATTGGTCACATCATCCATGATCTCATGTAGTTGTTGTAGAAACATGCATCCCCATGCTACTTGACGACCCTCCATCACCTACTCTACTAACATGAGTTGGCCCCTAGTGATCCTATTAGTGCTCATCACCCCAAGCACTCTGACCACCATCGTCGCCATGACCCAAACAGGTAAGTCCTGGATGTGTGATATATTGATATTCCCATAGACCTTAGCCATTGGGTTCCCATCATAATTCTACATAATTAATTGGTCAATGGTCTAATAACTAGCCAATGTAGGACATAGTGGCTTCCTAATCCCATGAATGGGGATCCCGGTCAGGAAGTAAATGTCCTAACTATTGATCATCAAGTCCCTCCCCCGTGTAGAAAAAACACGGGGACTTCACTTAGTGAACCTCTTACATAGCACGTGCGATCGTGGGATATTAAACAATACCATTAATTTCGAGAGATATTGGCCCAAAATCATTTTGTTGAAACCCCTTCCCAATACTTAAAACCTCCTCCCCACCCCTTTTTATACCTCAATCTTTATAAACCACCCTACCCACCCCACACCTTAAACCCCTCATCCCCCCAATACTTGCAATATATTTGTTTGATTTTTTTTTTAATTTAAAATCCACAATATGAACTAATGTGATAGGATATTGATTAACAAGTGAAGCCCCCATGAGAAAAAACCCCTCTAAGCATCCCACATGCTCATTATGGACCATCGAATATCATCGCATGACCTCATATATGAGAATATTAAAAACTTGAGTAGCCTTGCATCACACATGGACTACACAGTAGTAGGGATCCCTATGAGATCCCACGCCAAATCATCATGATGGTGCTCTTTCCACTCAATCAATTCCATATTCACAAGTAGGGGGCACCTACAATAAAAAAATTCAAACAATTATTTTTGGAACCACAAAAGCTAAAAAAATTGACAACAAATAGTGCAACTTCCCCTTTAGAAAGCTATGTGTCTCGCACAACCAGCTTTAAACATGACTGCGTGATATACCTGCATGGATAACAAATCCATTTTTTCATGTTTATCATGATTGTACCTTGTACAACCATGCCGTATATTAGTATGGGAAATAGTTGGTTTGACTATGCGTTCGCACGACTTCTCGTCGAATAATTGTGTGAACATAATGCATAGTTGAGATGGCCATATCTTGCGTGGTGCATGGATATTGAGGGAAAACAAATGTAGGGAAGCACAAGAATTCACTCAACACCCTCATGACTGGAAAGAAACCCTTGCGACCGATTGTACAGTTGAAATAGCCCCCTAAGCTAAAAATCAACTATACAAAAATGAAGAGAATGAGATAGAGACTTACATAAAACTTGCAAAGCTGAAATCCACTAGTCAAATATGCCAAAAACAATGAAAATATCTATAGGCTTCAACATGATGAACAATACAAATTATTTTGAAAAACAAACCCCACCCATATTGATAGCTAATTGGTCCAATTTTCAAATGACCCATATCAACAAACCATAGCTTTGTTTGAAAACTGTCAGTGCCACTGTGATCAATTTCGTGAAATCTTGAACATGGTATCATCTATTTAGTTTTCCATGAAACTTCATCTGACACCTATTTTTATAGCCATAATTCCAATTGTGCTATGTTTCTCGTGAATTTTTCTGCGTTGTTAATACTCTTGTCATGATCAGTATGACACTTGGGTATTGTGTCATGTGTGCAGGGTTATCATTAAGAGACATATATTTCATCATACAACAATGGTTCACATAACTCAATCACAAGTATATCATCTATACCTAGAATATAGGAAACATATTCCCTTTGTTTACATTGCATTCACCCAATAATATTATTGATAACCATATGGTCCTAATTGTCAATAATGAAACACCATCAATGCCATTACAGAGAAGAGCATGTTCTCCCATGGGAGTGCACATTGTTACAACCCATTCATACTATGACACCTATGATGTCAAACCCTTATAAGTCTGAGTAATATGATCACTCACCAAGTCTATCAAGTTGAATCCACATGTTATCACCTTGCATTCTTCCCACTTCACCCCTTATATGTCCTAACACCGATAATGATTATGATTCATGGATAACCTCTTATTCCTCCATGAACATGTTGCAGCTGCAACTGTTTTCCCAAAATTTTGAAATTTTGGACCCTCCTCTTAATTTTTATCTTGCCTAAATTTTTTTGGATCCATGAACTCTATTTTTGTTTTCCCTCTACTACAAGTTTGGATTGCTTTGAGGTCAACTGTTTTTATACTTTTCAGAAAATTTCTTGTGTCTACAAATGCTTTGGTCATAGAGTTTAAAGTTCGATCTCAAAAGGTTGTCTTTTGATCTGTGATTTCTTTCTTTGATATCTTTTCGCCGCTGTTTTGGAGGTGAAACAAACTTTTCATCGCTGTCCAACCGAAAGTATTTTGGAACATTAAAATTTTTGTTTAGTTTGGTTGATCGGAGGTCATTTAAACGATGCATCAGAGCCATATTTCCCTATGGGGCCACCGTTGTGGAAGCTGAACGATGATTGTTCCGACGAATAGCGTTGACCTTTCCCATGTCGTGACGTTATTATGTTGACTTGTTGTGTGCTGTCGGAGGTTGGTTGAAGTTTGAGTCGGGGTTTTTGATCTCTATGACACCGATGTTTTGGATATGAGACCAACTTTTAGACCGCTGCACAACCTTAAGATTTTTCGAACAATTAACGTTTTCATGATGTTTTTGCACCATATCGAAATGTTTTATGACTTTGATCGAAGGTGGTTGTCTGATTGCTTTCCGCCATTTTGGCTCCCAAGCAAACTAAATGTTCTGCCATATAACTGCTCCATGCGTTGATTGTTTTGTTATGGTTTTCTCTGTTATGTTTTATTTGCCATGGAGCCCGTAGTCTTTCCGTCTTCCACCATTGCGGCTGTGTATTGCACTAACCACCCAACGTCTATGTCTTTCCGTTCGCCGACAAGGAGTTTTTCCACCCGATGCTTTAGTATTTAATCTTTTCGACGCTGATAGAATTGATAGTCTCATGGAACCTATTGTCCATCTAAAGCCCTCCATTGCAGATGTTATTTAAACTATCCTCCCAATGCTTTAGTGATTTTCCCACCGGTGAAGGTTTTCTTCCTGTTCTGTGTGTGTTTTTACCCTATCTGACGGGTGACGGAGGTTTCATATTCTATCATTTTAAGGTTTTCGCGATGAGAACACAGTACAAAGCCTCATTTTGATGATCAATTTTATTGTTAGTATGGTTTACATTTGTTGAAAAGATGCAGTCCGAATTAATGATGACTTTTGTTTAACTGTAGGCGGATTTAGAAGATTCTTTAGACTCCTACTGCAAAGACAACATAGCTGAAGGACAAAGCAGAAGGAAGCTGGCTGAAAAGTGATAGGCAGAGATATTCTGAGATCAACAAAATCTTTAAAGGGAAAAATAAAAGACAAAGCAGAATCGTTAGAAACAGGGGCCCAGGCTTGGAAAGGTTCATCAGTTACTAAGCTGGTCCCATTTTATGAAGTACTCATAAGTCTTAATCTGAAATGTAACGCATTATGTGAATCATGAGCACTCACAAGAGGACAAATTTGTGAGATTAAATAGTTGGGGGAGCCCAAAGGTCACACGGCTGGGGTAGCCCAAGGGTTTTTGTTCTTTTGGTTTAAATATAGGAAAGTTAGAGGGAATGGGGCTTTTTCCCTAGAGAAACTTGTGAACCACTTGTTGTAAGAGGAACTATTTCGTTTTACAATAAAAAATTACAAAATTTGTCTGTTGGAGAAGGTGCTGTGTGGAATGTGTGAATGTGATAAAATGAACAATGTTGAAGGGGAACTATTTTGTTTTCAACTATGTTTCATTGACTGTGAGAGTGTTCTAACTTTCTGAACCTATGTTCTTATTTGAATGTTCTCTAGTTTATTCTGTGATAATTTCCACTGTGAGTGATGGAGGTTTTAACGGTTGATGAGCTATCTTGTCGTGAATATCTTTATTCATGTTTATGTGTTTTGATTCTAAGAACAACTATCTATGATTTATCTTAACATGTGAAAAGTATTACGTTACTCAGGAATTAATATCTTGCTCCCTAGGGACAGCTTAGTTAGTGTTTTTTTTTTTTTTAGTTGTGTGTGATTTAGATGTGAGAGAGTCTAAGACAAGAGGTAAGAACCTGTGCATCACATTTGACCACTCCTTGAATTCTTTATCAATCTGTATCTTAGATAGGACCTTGTATATCATACTTAAAGTAAAAAATACAAAATATATATACGATGGGTCGGGCCACAACCGGTAAAACCTTTTGTTTTTTTACTTGACCTATGGTAGCCAGATCACAAACTGGACGGATTCCCTACACCAAACATTCACGGGCTAGTTGGAAATGTTGACTGGGGAGAATCCCTTGCTATTGTTGCCTGCGAATTTCCAGGCCTCAATAGTTTCTAGCGCTAGAAGGAGGGCCTCCAGTGCACGGCTGGCTGAGGAAACCCATTTTCTCGAGATTATTCCACCGGTGACAGTTTAGAAAGTAGTTTGTTTCCTAATCCAATTCCTGAACAGAAGGGTAAAGAACATTTGTATTCTATGGACAATGGAGTAGTTAATGATATGAGAAGCCACACTAGGGCATATGTGAAGAATATTGGAGGATTACCGATTATCCCTGACTTTCCCAGAAGAGAATATAAAAAGAAAGACCGTCCTATATTGGAAGACTTAGTGTTGGTTGGAGATTTGGAAGAAATAGTAGAAACATCCTTACAGGAGGTGGTTCAACCTTTAAATCAAGTAGGCCCAAATACACCTTACTGTTCACCTGTTCATACTCCTATTCATTCACCACCTCACTCTCCACCCAGACTCATGGCAGGCGTAAACGCAAATCAGCCACCCAACCCACCAAATCCACCACTTGCGTGGAAATCCAGATCACCTTTAAAGCTAACACCTCCTTTGCATGATTTACCTCAAGCTTTTGAGAATATGCTTCCAAAGTTTGATCCAAATGATAAGATGTTAGTAGATGACCATTTGCAAAGTTTCTATTTGGCAATAGAGGGATTAAGGGCTGGGGAACATGAGGATGTAGTTTGTATACTTTTCCCACACACCCTTAAAGGAGTAGTAGCATCATGGTATTTTGGTTTTCCTGCAAACTCTATCCCAGACTGGGATACCTTTGAAAGGATTTTTAGAAGTAAGTACGCAACCCAAGAAACTCATGTAGCTCTCATGAAAGGACTTTGCGCCTTGAAGAAAGAAAGAAAAGAGAAGGTGCATAGTTTTACCCAAAGGTTCGTAGCTTATCTTAAGGATTTTTATGAAGCTGAAAAACCCTCGGATAATGTTCTGATTGAATATTATACCTCAACTCTAGGACCCGAGTTGGCCATGTTTGCCAAAATTAAGGCCAAACCTACGCTAGCAGAGACTTATGAATAAGCGGAGAGAGTAGAGGCCGAAAAAGAAAGCATCGAGGATTATACTGAATGGTCAGGAGAAAAAAATGTTGGGAGGAAAGCTTTTTTATTTACTAAGCCTAAAGAGGATCAATCACCAGATTTCGAAGGAATGGCAAAGATGATGCAGAAGCTCTCTAATGAAAATCATAGACTGGGAAAAGGAAAAGGAAGCCCAAAAGTTCTATAAGCCTTATTACAAGAAAATGGAAGATAACAATCACTCCCAACCCCCTTTGCACAACCTTGCATCTATGAACTTAACAGAGGTAGGAATGGATAACTTTTCCACTTTCCACCAACAATCCCATTCTGAAAACAATTGTCCTCAATGGATAAATTCAATGACGTTGGTTATGAATCAGCTGTTGGATTCCAAATTAACTGAAGATAATGATGAAGAAGGGAAAGACAACAATAAATCAACAGAAAAGTAGGAGGATGAAGCCATGGTTTTATGGGACTGTGTATCGTTGTTTGATGACGAGGAAGAAAAGGATCTGAGACACAAGGGCATCCTAGAAACAAACATAACGACGAGAAGCAAGGGGTTGATTAAGGAAGACAGTCTTATGCTCTCGAATATTAAGAGACTTCAAAATAATGTTAAGAAGTTTCAAAACAACTCTTCAACTAATAAAATCCTGGAATTTACCATCACCAGTCAAAGTCCTAGACAGATCAACATGCCTACTAAGCCCAATGAAGAAAAAATAAATAATGTTAAATCAAATCTCACATAACATAAGATGGATTATGACACTGTGGAGGATATCAAAAAGGTAAGGGCAAACATCTCATTATTTGAAATGTGCAATGTGCCACAACAGAAAGAAAAGCTATTGAAAGCACTTGAAGTATCAGATGAGAGGATACCCACTGACAATCAACCCCAAGAAGAAGAAATTGGTGAAGCAAGTATATGGGAGGTAAGCCTAAAAGAAAGAATCCACCTTTTTCCCTTACTTTTGAAATCTTCAACCACAACGTGCATAACTTCCTAGTAGACTCGTGGGCATCAGTCAACGTCATGCCACTGTCGGTCTGCAAAAATATAAATGGGAAACCTAAACCATCTACCTGGAGGGTCGTTCAGCTGGATAGAATGAATGTGAAGGTAATTGGGGAAATGGAGGATGTTCTCGTTCGCTTGTCTTCAAATGATAAGGTGTGTCAATTCATTGACATTGTGGTGGCTGACATATTGGAAGCTTATGGACTTGTTTTGAGTAGAGATTGGTCGGCAAAGATGAATGGATATTTTGCTTCGAATTGGTCACATCTGTGGCTACCATATAAAGGAATCCCAAATCAAATTAAAGTTTTAAGAGAGCCCCACATGAAACACAATGTTACTCAGTTCGAGGGTAAAAATGAACTAGTGGATTCTGTTTTGGGAAATTACTTTATTGAGCTAGAACTAGGAAGCTATCAAGCGGAAGAAGCCAGCGATACATCAGACGCTCAGCTTGATCTCCTTTGATTTTCACAAGCTGAGGAAATTGATTGTAAAATAGTAGAATTAGCTGTAGATGTAGATGTTAATTCTCGCACAGTAGTGGTTAGTGATTTTTGGACGCTTTTCTTTGATGGTTCTAAAACTGTAGAGGGGTCGGGAGCCGGCTGTGTCCTGATTGACCCTAAGAAAACCAAACATTTTCTTTCATGTAGGTTAGAGTTTGAATGTACCAATAACACAACTGAATATGAAGCATTAGTTCAGGGACTAAGAAAGGCAATTGAATTAAAGGCAAAAAATCTGAAAGTGTTTGGAGATTCTGAAATAGTTGTAAAACAAATTCAAAATCAAATACATTGCATTTCTCCTCATTTAAAAGCTTATCAAAATGAATTATGTGATTTACTTAAATGCTTTAATGCATTTAACATTGTATCGATTCCTAGACTTAAGAATGCAGCAGCTGACTTGTTGGCCACCTCAGCTGCGAGGCTTGTTCCCTCTAATAATCGGTGCTCTGTTGAATTGCTTTTTAGGCCTTCAGTTCCAGACATGGTAACCAATCTACGAGTGTTCAATTATGATCAATAGATTATAGAATGCTTGACAAATGATGAGACCTTCAAAGGGGCAATTATTGATGATGAAGAGCATCAAGCTGAGCTAAAATTTGATAATTTTATTCCTAAAGGATTCAGGACTTTGGAATGAATGTTTGATTTAAATGAGAAATTTAGAAGACCAGCGAATGTGAAGACTCATAGCTCGTCTCTACAGCTCGAGTTGATTAATTTGGGGATTGAAATGGAGCCTAAATATGTGAATTTGGGAAAATGTTGCTCCCCAGGTGAAAGGAATAAGTTTATCATTCTCTTCAAACAATACAAAGATGTTTTTTCCTGGACATATGAAGATCTGAAGACATATGACACCAATATAATCCAACATGTTATCCCTATCAGATCTGGAATCAAACCTTATCAATAGCCTTTAAGGAAAATGCATCCAAAATTAGAACCTTTAATCCATAATGAAGTTAAGAAACTATTGGATGCCAAAATTATCTTCAAGGTTAGACACTTGCAATGGGTTTCAAATCTGGTACCGGTAAGGAAGAAATCTGGAGAAATCAAGCTATGTGTGGATTTCAGAAACTTAAATCGCGCTTCAAATAAAGACAATTATCCTGTCCCACCCATGGAGCAAATATTGCAAATGGTTTCGGGTTCTGAACTATTCTCTTTATTAGATGGATTCTCAGGCTACAATCAAGTATTAGTAGCTGAAGAAGACAGACTTAAAACGACATTCAGAACCAGGTGGGGAACTTTCGCTTATAGAAGGATGCCCTTTGGACTCATAAACGCTGGAGCTAATTTCCAGAGGGCTATGGATATAGCTTTCTGCGGTCTGATTGGCTATAGTGCTGTAGTGTACCTTGATGACATCACGATATTCTCAAAGAAAAGAGAGGAACACGCATTTCATCTAAAGCAGATTTTTGAACGATGCCAAAAATATGGTATCTCACTAAACCCCAAAAAGTGCGTGTTTTTCGTTACCAAAGGTAAGTTGTTGGGCCATGTGGTATCTAAGAAAGGGATCTCCATAGACCCAGAGAGGATCAAAGCTATCGAACAGATTCCTCTACCCCATAATAAAAAGGGCATGCAGTCATTTATGGGGACAATAAAATTCATGCGAAGGTTTGTGCCAGATTTCGCGCAAATTGTTAAACCTTTGCAAAAAATGGTAAATCAAAGTGTACAATTCAAGTGGATTGATGTAGAGAAGAACGCATTTAGTAAAATTAAAACAGCTGTTGCACACACACCCTCCCTCAAAAGTCCATATTTTGAGAAAGATTTTATTTTGTACACTTTCACGTCTGATGATTCACTAGAAGCTGTGCTTACCCAGAAGGAAGATGGGGGAGATGAGTTCCCCATATCATTTATGAGCATTGGTTTGCAAGGGGCCGAATTGAATTGCCCAGCTGTGGATAAAAAATCTTATTCCATGTTCAAAGCGGTAAAATAATTTAGGCCATACATACTTAAGAACCAGACAAAGGTAATCGTTCCACACCCAGCTGTGAGATCTCTTTTCGTACAAAAGGAGTTAGGAGAAAGAAGAGGCAACTGGGTAACAAATCTATATGAGTATGACCTCAAATTCAAGCCAGCTTCCATAGTTAAAGGGCAAGGATTGTGCAAACTGATGACTGAAAGTAAAGACAATGAAGAACATGACTCGGAAGACGAAGCTGAGTTACATTTTATGGATGTATGTCCTCTTTTCACAACTCCGGACTCCTAGTATCGAGACCTTGTGCATTACCTTCAGGAGGGATTGTTACTAGAACATTGGAACTCTAAGGAAAGAAGAGCATTGCATCTTAAATCAGCCTCATATCAGATTGTTGAAGGAATATTATTCAAAAATAATTATGATGGAGTTATTCTTAGATGCTTAGAGAAAGAAGATGCGAAGAAGGTAATGATAGACTTACATGATGGGCCTGTTGGAGGACATTTCTACGGAGATACGATAGCACATAAAATTCTCAGAGATAGATATTATTGGCCCACACTGTTCAAAGATGCACATGCCCATGTCAGAAAATGCAACATCTGCCAAAGGTGTGGTGTAAGACAAGTTAAAGCAGCAGGACCATTAAAGCCTGTTATGATAACAAAACCTTTTGAGCAGTGGGGGATGGACATCATTGGATAGATAAATCCAAATTCTTCCTTGCAACACAAATATACTCTAATGACAACCGACTACTTCACTCGTTGGGTCGAATCCATTCCATTGCGTAAAGTAAATGAAGATGCGGTCATGGACTTCTTGCAAGATCATATTATGACCAGGTTTGGAGTTCCAATTTATTTAGTTTTTGATAATGCTACTTACTTTTCCTCGATTAGATTAACTGCATTTGCTCATGAGAAAGGAATTAAGTTGCATTACTCTGCAAATTACTATCCATAGGGAAATGGCTTGGCTGAATCTATGAACAAGAATTTGATTAGGATTTTAAAAAAGACGGTGATAGAAAATCAGAGGAGTTGGCACTCAGCATTACCAAATGCTCTTTGGGATGATAGGGTCACCCCCAAGACTGCGTTAGGTGTGTCCCCATATACCCTTGTTTATGGAAAAGAGGCCATTCTACCCCCCAATATCATGATACCCTCTTTTATAATAGCTCAAGAATCCAGAGGATCAAACAATGAAGTCTTGCAGATAAGGATACATAACCTGTTGAAGGCAGATGAATCTAGATCCAGGGCCGGAAAACGTTTTAAACAACAACAAGAGGTAGTAAAGAGATGGTTTGATAAACACAAAGCTGGAACAAAGGATATTGAGGTGGGAGATTTGGTTCTCAAATGGGATCACCCTCATGATGAGAAAGGAAAACACACGAAATTTCAATAGTTATGGGTAGGCCCTTTCCAGATTGTGGCAAAACTTGGCCCCTCAACCTATAAATTGCAAGATTTATAGGGGTGGGAAGAGAATTTAGCAGTAAATGGTTTAGTTCTCAAACCTTATTTTTCCTGAGTTTTTGTTTTTGTTCTTTTATTTTGTACATAAATAATCTACTTTGTTTGTTTATTTTTTATTTATTTTATTTCTGTTGGTTTTAGTTAGATTTTGGTTGATTTCAATAAAAGAGGCAAATCTTTGGGTGCATGGAGAGCATCAGAATTTTGGATTAACTAAAATCCTTGATTATAAGATGGTGCACTATTGTTTTATCTGAAAGAATTTCTTCTAGTTTAACAGTTTTCCTAAATGGCTATGAACACATTGAAGTCTTACTTAATCCTTGTAAAATAACTCAGGATCAAAATTCTGGAATACTCTTTCGAGGCTCCATCCATCTCACATGTAAAATGTCCCAGGGGGTGACAGCAAAAGACCCACAGAAAGGAAGCAGGGTAAACAATATATTATATATAAATGATCCCATGCCAAGAATTTAAAGCCAAAAGGCAGACGAGAGTCAAAAAACTCCTAAGAAAGCAATATGTATCAAAACAAAGTACTGAACCATATAAGTATTAAATTGCCAAAAGTTCTTCTCCATCCATGAGTTGAAAGTTAAATACATCTCTCACACAAAAGGACACTATGGATAGAGGAGCCTGAATGAAAATTCAGAAAGAAGGGCATGCAGGAGGACTCACAAAGGACAAAAGTCCAAAAGCACAAAAGTGCAAAATGGCATGGGAATGAGGAACAAATGAATATTTCTATTTACCACATGTCACAATCCTGTGGTGTCCAAGCTGGTAGCTACCTGAAGACAGAGGTAGTAAATGAAACTCATCTTCTTCGCCTCAAAAGAGTTATCTTGACTTGGAAATCTTGGTTTCCATTCTCCTAAATTGGACTATCATCAATAATTAAAAGTACATACGTTTTCCATTTGGGAAATCTAGACATCTAGAAGAATTCAACATGTTGGTTTATTGTCAAACAGTCTGTTAATTAAGGAAGAAATTGTACAGAGATCTAGGTTCACCAGGTAATCACCAATTGTTGCAGCTGCAACTGTTTTCCCAAATTTTTGAAATTTTGGACCCTCCTCTTAATTTTTATCTTGCCTAATTTTTTTTGGATCCATGAACTCTATTTTTGTTTTCCCTCTGCTACAAGTTTGGATTGCTTTGAGGTCAACTGTTTTTATGCTTTTCAGAAAATTGCTTATGTCTGCAAATGCTTTGGTTGTAGAGTTTAAAGTTCGATCTCAAAAGGTTGTCTTTTGATCTGTGATTTCTTTCTTTGATATCTTTTTCACCACTGTTTCAGAGGTGAAACAAACTTTTCATCACTGCCCAGCCAAAATTCTTTTGGAACATTAACATTTTTGTTTAATTTGGTTGATCGGAGGTCATTTAAACAACGCATCGGAGCCATATTTCCCTACAGGGCCACCATTGCGGAAGCTGAATGATGATTGTTCTAATGGATAGCATTGACCTTTCCCATGCCGTGACGTTATTATGTTGAATTGATGTACACTGTCGGAGGTTGGTTGAAGTTTGAGTCGGGGTTTTTGATCTCTATGACGTCGTTGTTTTGGAGATGAGACCAACTTTTAGACCACTGCACAACCTTAAGATTTTCTGAACACTCAACGTTTTCATGATGTTTTTGCACCATATCAGAAGGTTTTATGACTTTGATCGAAGGTGGTAGTCTGATTTCTTTCCACCATTTCAGCTCCCGAGCAAACTAAATGTTCTACCATATAAATGCTCCATGCATCGATTGTTTTGTTATCGCTTTTGCCGTTATGTTCTATTTGCGACAGAGCCCGTAGTCTTTCCATCTTTCGCCATTGCGGCTGTGTATTGCACTAACCGCTCGACGTCTATGTCTTTTCGTCCGCCGACAAGGAGTTTTTCCGCCTGATGCTTTAGTATTTAATCTTTTCGATGCCGATAGACTTGATCGTCTTGTGGAACCTATTGTCCATCTGAAGCCCTCCGTTACGGATGTTATTTAAACTATCCTCCCAATGCTTTAGTCATTTTCCTACTGGTGAAGGTTTCCCACCTGTTTTGTGTGTGTTTTTACCCTATCTGATGGGTGACGGAGGTTTCATATTCTATCATTTTAAGGTTTTCACGATGAGAACGCAGTACAGAGCCTCATTTTGATGATCAGTTTTATTGTTAGTATGGTTTACGTTTGTTGAAAAGATGCAGTCCGAATTAAAGATGAATTTTGATTAGCTGCAGGCAGATTTAGAAGATTCTTTAGACTCCTGCTACAAATACGACATAGTTGGAGGAAAAAGCAGAAGGAAGCTGGCTAAAAAGTGATAGGCAGAGATATTCTGAGATCAACGGAATATTTAAAGGGACAAATAAAAGACAAAGCAGAATTGTTAGCAACAGGGGGCCAGGCTTGGAAAGGTTCATCAGTTACTAAGCTAGTCCCATTTTATGAAGTACTCATAAGTCTTAATCCAAAATGTAATGCATTATGTGAATCATGACCACTCACAAGAGGAAAAATTTGTGAGATTAAACGGTTGGGGGAGCACAAAGGTCACATGGCTGGGGCAGTCCAAGGGTTTTTGTTGTTTTGGTTTAAATATAGGAAAGTTAGAGGGAATGGGGAATTTTTCCTTGGAGAAACTTGTGAACCACTTGTTGTAAGAGGAACTATTTCATTTTATAATAAAAAATTACAAATTTTTCCTATTGGAGAAGGTGCTGTGTGGAATGTGCGAATGTGATAAAATGAACAATGTTGAAGGGGAACTATTTTGTTTTCAACTGTGTTTCATTGACTGTGAGAGCATTCTAAATTTTTGAACCTATGTTTTTATTTGAATGTTCTCTAGTTTATTCTGTGATAATTTCCACTGTGAGTAATGGAGGTTTTAACGGTTGATGAGCTATCTTGTCGTGTATATCTTTATTCATGTTTATGTGTTTTGATTCTAAGAACAGCTATCTGTGATTTATCTTAATATGTGAACAGTATTACATTACTCATGAATTAATATCTTGCTCCCTAGGGACAACTTAGTTTTTTTTTTCCAGTTGTGTGTGATTTAGATGTGAGAGTGTCTAAGACGAGAGGTAAGAACCTGTGCATCACATTGTGACCACTCCTTGTATTCTTTATCAATATGCATCGCAGATAGGCACTTGCATATCATACTTAAAGTCAAAAATAAAAAATATATATACGATGGGCCAGGCCACAACCGGTAAAACCTTTTGTTTTGTTACTTGACCTACGGTAGCCGGACCGCAAACCGAATGGATTCCCTACACCAAACAATCACGGGCTAGTTGGGAACGTTGATTGGGGAGAATCCCTTGCTATTCTTGCCTGCGAATTTCCAGGCCTCAATAGAAAAATATACCATCTATGTCTCTCTTTGCATCATTAATCCCCATGAATACCAAAATGGGGCTCCATGCTTTGAAGGCACTAAGTCTATTAAGTTATTCTCATAGGAACATTCTTCATGGAATTTATTCATAGGGCACACATCTCCTCATATGCACAAAATAACTACATCATCATCAAAATGATTCCCCAACTCACTTAGAACCATGAGAATCCTACCCATATAATTTTTTGGTTCCCAAACCCACTCAAAACCATGGGAGCTAGTCATATTCTTTCTGTATAAATTGTTCCCCAATCCACCCAAAACCCTTGGAACTCCATTACATTATTTTTTTGGTAGCACCCCTTGGTCTCCCTTGATCGATGTACTTGATTCCACCTAACCCAAATCTTTTTGTTGTTGTTGTTGACCTTACCTCATCAATAGTGTGCCTGATAAAAACCTTCAAATATATTCTATTTCCCTCCATTACACCCTATATCAACATTTGAAGAATGTTGTCTCTAGCCACTCACCCAATTTACAATGATCACGCGAAGTCACAAGCCCAATGCTTTTCAACCATTCTTGTTCCAAGTATGTCACTATCCCAATTAGTTACAAAATGATCTTGGTTCTTAATATAAGGCCCTTATCTTATTAATTTCTTCAACTCTCAGCGACGTCAGATCAATCACCGCTCTAACCCTCCCATGCACTCGACACATATGAGTAGTGCATAACCCTAGTTGAGATCTCTACAGGAAGAATATTGGAGATATGGATATTGGTTTCATCTCCTAACTTGTTTAACATGACATATTGATATTTATGATAAGGATTCAAGCATGTTGTTTATGTGTTATTCATAGGAAATTTTTATGGGAAAAATTTATCCTATGGGCTAATTTTTTACCCTTTTTCCAAGAAAATATTTTCCAATTTTGTTATAAATATAAATTAAAATTAATTATGTATAATACAAATAAAATATATATATGTTAATCTTAATTACACATAAATATTTATTAGTAAACTATTCTAAAAGGACGCATCCTTTCNACACACACACACACACACACACACACACACACACACATATATATATATATATATATATATATATATATTATTTTTTATTTTATTTTTTTATGATAGAACATAACTCAGGAAACCCTTAGGTACTTCCCCATTTTTTAGGATGGTACCCGAGGTAAACCGTCGACCCTGATTAGAGGGCCTAACCCGGTGGGGACATCGAGTGAGACCCCGACATAGCCACCCGAGGATTTGACCCCAATACCTTTAGCTTAAATAACTCTCAACCACTTTAGCTAACCCACCAGGCTCAAAATTTAGGAGGACATGGAGATGGACTTTGATCCACTTATGTGTCCATGGGTCACTAGATCATTTAATACAATCTCTCTGGATGGAGCCACACATTCGACCACTACCTCAAGGTTCCCCATGGCTCCAAGTAAGGACCTCATTGGAATTGAACCATGCCCAGTGGTGAAAAACTCCTCGCTCTTCACCAATGGATCCAACCCATTTGGGCATATATATATATATATATATATAGAAATCACTTTGTAATGTTTCATCATCATTATCATTCATATTCATATTTACTCTTATATAATTATCCAACATGGAACTATTTTCTATTGGACTATTCAATTGAGATAAATTTTGAGAATATCTGTATATAGATATTACATTGGTATGAGAGCGATCTGACCCTTGGCCATTATTTACACTTTGTGTAATTTGGTTTTTAACCATTATTGTAGGGTTTCCCTAAAATTGTGGTCTTACCAAGAAGGAAAATAGAAGAGGTAAAACAATAAAAAGAAGAAGAAGGAAAAAAAACAACACAAGGTTTATAAAAACCACACGTGGCTTTATAAACAAGTCATATAATAAAAAATGTAAAAACACAACCCATTGTATTATGAAATCACAATTTTTTTTTTTTAACTGTAATAAAAACGAGTTTTATGATAAAGGAAAAATAATTAAATTATAGAGTGAATAATCAATCGTATTTTTAGATTGACAAAGATTAAAGTGTTTTACAAATCTATTTAAGAAAATATATTATAAGGGTGAGTCCTTAAGGCTTAATATTTCTTTTTTATAGAAGTTAATCCCCAAGATTTGAACTTGGGTGGGGAGGGTAAAATTCCTTCTTCCCAACCACCCAATCTACACACAATCTACAAATAATTTTTAAGAAGAAAAAAAGTCAAAGGATTAAAAGAATATATAAAGATTACATTGTATTTTCGCACTTGTGACAATTATTATCGAAAAAAAAGAGCACCATAAGTCGTGAATTACAGAGATTGTAAAATCAGAATTGCAGTCGCAATTACAAGTAGTATTGGTCGAACTAGAACATTATAAAATGACCAATAATTATCTACAATTCAAGGTTAAGAAGAAGAATATTCTTAGGGACTTAACCAAACAAGAGAATAGTCGCTTAATCGCTCAAATTGAGAGATTACCAAGTGACAACAAATAAATAAATAAATAAATATTTCGCCTAAAAGATCAAAATCGAAGTTTGCAAAGATCTAATGAAGAATTTAAAGAAATATTATCAGATAAGGATGAAGAAATGTCACATTTAAAAAGTCACAATCAAAACCTTGAAAACAATATCAGAAAGTCAAAGAATGACAAAGAATTTATATAAGCAATGGCGATTTAGAAGAATAAATAAAGTGTATAAGAAAGCTCATCATGGACAAAGATAATGAATTGGTGCAAGTCTAGAGGAAGTTAGAAAGTCAAGAATAAGAGATATATCAACATCAATAACACATGAAAGAACTCCAACATAAATACGATGACACTAAAAATGTGCACAACTTGGAAATTACGATAATCAATAATACGTTATCAGGAAATACTGAAGAAGTATTTCGGCTGAGAAACCATAACAAAATTCTAGTTACAAAAATAAATAAATAAAAAAGTATTCGGAATTCAGAAAGAGTTAACGGAGATGTTGAAGGGAAAATATTCAAAAAGTAGGAAGAAAATCATTGCCTAAGAAATATTATTCAAGAACTAGAGAAAAAATTAAGAAGCTAAAATATAATATGTATACTACCGCAAATGAAATCAAATATCGTGAAATTCGAATACAAGTGACATAAAATACGTATACTACCGCAAACAAACTCCAAGATGTCACCCTATCGTGGAAATGCAACACTCCAGAAAAAATCAAATTAGGATGGATCAATCATTTTTTATTTCGGAAGTTGTGCTCAACACTTACCAACTCATATCATCATGTAGCCACAACCAAGACCAAAAGTAAAGATGAGGAAGATTCTTCAATAGTGCTTTCAAAACAAAGCATCTTTGAAAAGGAAGGCATTGCTATAAATATAAATAAACTTTAATTATGTATAATATAAATAAAATATAAGAATGAATGTAATATAAACAAAATATATAAATATTAATCTTAATTACACATAAATATTTATTAGTAAACTATTCTAAAAGGATGCCTCCTTTCATGGATGGTCCAAAGTGCCTTTAGGCTTAATACATATATGACACTCAATTTGTAATCTTTCATCATCATTATTTTCAATATTCATTTTATATTTTCAATATGGAGTTATTTTCCATTGGTTGATTATTCAATTGAGTAATCCTTGAGAATATTTGGATACATATATTACATAGGCTAAATTTAGCGTATGGGCTAATCTTTTACCGTTTTCCAAAAAAATATTTTCCAATTTCCATGAGATAAATACATTTTACTCTAAAAATATCCAAAATGATAGGAAAACTATATCAAATCCTTTGGAATTTAAATATTTTTAGAAAAATATCGCCCAACATTTTACAATTAGAAATTTAAGAATTAGTAATATTCACCAAGGTTTTTACACTGTAAGAAAAATTACGGATCCTTAAAATTTGCCTATCGTTAATTAAGTTTTGTGGTAAAAATGATGACTTGAGATAAATTTTAGGGAAATGTATGAGTGCATACATTGTTCTGAATCCTTATAGTAGCAGTGTTTCCAGCCCCTAATTTTCCAAAATGAAATCCTACAAAAGAATGCTCATTTTTTTATGGTAATAGTTCAAATTGCACTACAAGGGAAACGTCTCTCCTAAAGGAAACACTTAGGGGAATTCAAAGACACATAATAATTTTTGGTTCCGTGTGTGTTATTTTCCTCCTAGCAAAATTCAAATTTGAGAGATATGGGTTGGTTATGCAGGATGAAAAGTGATTCGAGGTGTTCTTGGGTGTCTTTGGGTATGGCTTGGCCTTGTTTCTACAATCAAGTAGTGGTAAAACCCCAAACATCAAATTTGAGTAGTCTTTAATGTGGAATTAATAGTAAAATATGAGTTGAGGCAACCCTAGGAAATTTTGGGTAGTATGGAATCAATTCTCATTAGCTTCCTCACATTTTAGGCACAATTTCAGTATAAACAACCCAAAATATTGATGTTGGGCTGATCTTAAGAATACAAGATTCCCTAAAACATGGTTTTGGGAAAAGTTTGGAGTAGAAGCATCCCTAAATTCATATGATTACGTGGTAAAACGTGCATAGTAACTGGATTGAATGACCTTGGATGATGGTGTCCAGTAGCAAATTTGCAGTAAGGTGTTTTCTTCACCATTTGAAACAAGGTCAATCCACATTACTAGCTCTTAAAACCTGTATATGATCCTTATTTAGAGAGGTTGATAAAAAAATAGAGGTTTTATTTCACTATTTGTATATGCTTCTACAACATGTGGAGGAGTTGTCCTCATTTTGAAGCTCTTGTAGAGGATTCTTAACATTCTTTAATGATCATTGGAGAATCCTTTCTTTGTTTAAAGAGTTTCTACATAATATGTTGCTTTTTGCTTGGAGCAACCACCTTTTGATGTTTATTTTCTTATCTTGTGGAAGTGGTTTGGAACTTGGAAGGTTGTTCACATATTTCATATCCTATTTTATGAAGGACATTTTTGTATTTAGAGGTTTATTATAGTGATGTTTTTCACTTGGATGGCATATATGGCCTTCTATGGACTAGTTTTTTGCATGTTCTTATGGAGAGATATTCCTTGGATGGCAAGTAGTGGAAAAACCTTGTTACTTGGAGTTTCCTTCATGAGTTAACATCTACTTATATATTTCTAGATGGGTCCATCCCCTTGGACGTTTTTTCATTTTATAAATATTTGACTTGCTTGTGGAAATACTCTTCCTGGAGAATCTACCTTCAAGGGGCCTATGGAGACCATGTGGAATGATCTTATCATTTTTTTGCTTTCTTAATGGAGGAATACCCCTCTTTGGGGCCTTGTGTATCTGTAGTATTGTGCATGCAGATTTGACCATGTTGTTGGGCCCACATTTATATCATTATATATAATATTATATTGTAAGGTGCATAGTGGAATATCTTAATATACATGTAAAGCAATCTTAAGGAACAAGTAGTTGGATATGGTGTAACTTCTTTAACCATATCCATTATGTATAAATACCCATTTCAAGATGAATATAAATGGTTGAATGTTCAATCCATATTTATATCTTGATGGGTTAATCTGTGTATGCTTTAATCTATGCTTGAATGTGCATGATCTCTATGATCAAAATGTTGGCGACATCGCCTCCGATGTTTGTTTTGGATAACAAAAACAATGGAGGTAGGGTGGATCGAATATAGAAGAAATTATGAATATGCTCATGGAAATAATCTTGTAAAAAAGTAAAGAATGATCGTGCGTTAATAGAGAAAAAATCATGCACTTGGGTGGCATCTAGGGCCTTATATGCATGACTTGTGGGCATGTTCTTGTGGAAAGAGATTCCTTGATGTTGAGTAGTGGACAACCCTTATTACTTGGAGATTACTTCATGAGCTAACATCCACTTGTATCTTTGTAGATGGGGCAACCTCTTGGACTTTTTTGCATTTTAAAAACATATTGGTTGCTTATGGGAATATTCTTGTTGGAGAATCTACCTTTGAGGGGCCTTTGGAGTCCATGTGGAATCATCTGCTCCCTTGATTGATCGAGGTGTCCCCCTCTTTGGGGTCTTGTGTATCTTATGCATTTTGCATGTGGATTTGATCACTTTATTTTATTTCTTTATTAGGAGTTTGTAAGAAGTAAGGGGGACTTATCTAGTATTTTACCACACCCAAGGATAGATATAAGGAAATCATGGATATTTTATTGTATATTAAGTTAGGCCACTCTCCTATATGAAGAGAGTTACTTCCTAATTTTTTCCCCATGGTCATATTATGAATTCATAAATAATAAAATGCATGTGTAGATATATAAATATAAAAAATAGTGGAAACAAACTCTATCCACACACACACATCATGCATAAATACACATAATTATCACATGCATATAATAAAATCCTTGTGCATTTACATACAAAGATGATATATATCTTTAATCAAAGAAGATATAAGAAATTGGATATGTAAGAATGATTTTCACCCAACCGTAGGCCCTCTATCCAACATAGACTCTTGTTGATGAGAGGGCATCCCCAAATTGGTCTATGAGGCCACTAGGGCGCATGAAACACCTACATTATTCTCTCTCTCAGACTACAAACCATTATGCTCTCAATTCTTAGACAAATTATCATCCATATAGTCTATATGAATCTCACCTAACCATCATAGCCATGGAACTCCTTCGAACTATCCTACACAACACAAGGAAGGAATTTCTCTTCATAGATCTATAGTTCCTTCAGGAAATCCAACCCTTATAGTGGTTACAGTGTGTGCAATAAGAGCCCAATCTATTGTATTTTTTTGGATAACCTCTCGTAGCATAAATTTATGGCTTCTCAATCATTTGGGATTAGAAAACTCAATGGGTTAAGGTTCCTATATTTCCCAACCTCTTTGCTCACCTACAACCATCTTTTTTCCCTCAAATTTGCAATTCTCCTCAATAGTTTTGAAATTTTTGTTATTCACAGTCTGATAATTGGTGATGGTAATGGGATGAACAAAAAAAAGCAAGAATTATGTGTAGTGAAAAAATATACTTACAAGGATAATTGGTAAAACTCCAAAAATATGAGAGAATGGTGGAAGATACAACTAATGTAACTTCTAAGCATAGAAGAGAGGACTATTACAACAAACATTGAAGTATATTCATCACATGCTTCCATAATTACATGAGAAGAATTTCTTCACCAACCTCGCACTTACATTCAATGATTGGATTTAAAATTCAAAAGGAAGTAATTGGTTCATTTAAGGAAAATAGGAGCAAGTGGGTGAGTTATAAGGTTGACACTCGGAAATAGAGTATTTAATCTCCCACAAGTCCCCTTTCCTCTTCCCTTATAGTGGAAACATAGCCTTTCTAGTGCTATTTACACAATCATCTTAGACCATTTTATTATTTTTCTAACACAATATTTACATAGCATTTAAATTGGCACGATAAGCTAACCACATGCTCGTCCACAAATAAATATTTATATTATACATGCCTATCAGCTCACTAGTCGGCCTTGGACTTGAGCTCTACACTATGAAACCATACTAACATATTTACATCGATTACATGATTTGATTTAATATATTCCAAGTCAAAATGGGGGGTATTACACATTTGACCTCATGGTTGGATTTTGAGAGATTTCTCTCTTTTGGAGCTTAGTTGACATAACTTTTCATGGATCATTTTGAAGTGTGAAGGATTTCTTCTCTTGAGTTTCTTAATGGATGAATATTGAAGTGAGATGTAACTTTTTTTCATTGTTGGCTTTATTGGCTCTCTCTATCCTTCTCTCTAGGGATCCAAACCCATGTTCAGTCCCTTCTATTAAGCACAACAAAGCCTGAGATATCGACTCAACAAAGAAGAGCTCAGCTAATAACACCTGCGATGCAGATTCTGTCTCACCCGATATCTCTCTTAATGGGTAACTGCTAGAACCACATTTCCATAGTTGCGTGGGAAGGTGTTTTAATGATTTGGATTTGCGCCAAGGCTTCCTACGAAGTCCGCGAGTGGAATACTTGTGGTGACTATTCTTTTAACAACTATATTGCGATCCAACATTTCTTTATGCACTTAAGTAATTAAACAACATGCATGCAACATAATCGTATCCAGTAATACAATGAGGCCATCATACATCTATCCATTTATAAGCAAATCTACAACCATTCATTCACTTCAAAATCACACATATATCTAAGCTACTTTCAACATTCACACATATACACATAATATAACATGGAAACCCATCTGAGAAAAAACTACAAGGTGCTCTTCATTTGGCATGAGAAAATAAATGCACCTTTTGTCTACACACTAAGATGCAGACTCTGCTCAAGATATTCTCTTCTAACTTTACAGAGGTGCTACTAGTGATCCACACACAACCTGCTTGAGTCAATCCAGGTTGTGTGCAGAGAATATAGTGATCCGAGATATTCTCTCTTGATCAGAGAATATAGTGATCCAAGATATTCTCTCTTTTCTCCTTATACTCTACTGCTACTAGTGATCCACACACAACATGGATCGACTCAACCTTTCCAACTCATCTGTGCACTCAGCTCCAGACCCCTTACTCTAATGCACTTAGTGATATAGAGCCAATAACCAAAACCATCTATTGAGTCTAGCTCGAGCGTCTACCAAGAGTATATCTAGAATCTAGAAGCCAGAAACTGCTAGAGACTAAAAAAATCTAACATAATCTACTTGAGGCTACTAGAGGCTAACTCATATACAACTTGGGTTCCTTCTTTTATATCCTAATTACAGACTCAATACCGATCCCATACATGCTTATTACTAACTCTTTACAGGCTCTTTACAGACTCATTATAGACTCCTTTGATGCCGCTATATTCTCAGTCGACTTACTATAACCAGCCAACAGGCTGTCTTTCCTATTCTAGAAACACATAACTGGAGGCACATGTTCCAGCATGAATTTCTCTAGCAATGATGCTACTTAATGCACCTTCTGATGTACTAGATAGATGATTCTCATGAATCTCTTTGCTTCATCCTGTAACTCTTCAATCTTTTCTTCACGTTGCTACTGTTGTGTGCGCAACACAATCATCTACTACTATAGTTTTCTCATTTCCATTGCCTTAGCCTTTTTATATGGAAACGGTGGTTGTTTTTTCTCATTTATTATCTGCGTTATATTTTCTTCAAATACAGTAAGCTCACTTGCAATCCTCTGTGATTTCTCATCTTCCATTAAGGATTCCCAAGTTTGAGATAATTTGTCAACATCCTTAGCACATGTTTGCTATGCTTCTTCTATTCTCTTTGCGACCTAAGTTGTTGCATCTTTTTAGCTCTCCAAAACTTCTGGGGGTGTGACAAGTCTCCTTTTGTCTTCTAACTTTGTTACTTGTCTCCTAAGGTCAACTGCCATCTTTCCTAGCCTGAGTACCTTGTCTTCTGATGGAATTTCTTGTGACATTTCAACATCATCAAGATTCAAACAAACAAGATTTATGACATTTTTGAGCTTCTTCTTACTTGATTCTTCTTTTCTTACTTCTTGTTTGGTCCTTTGCATCTTTTCCTTGATTTTGGTGATATCTTTTTCAGAGTGCTTCACCTACTTTTTGAGGGTACTTCCTCTTACTCGAATCTCTACAACTTCTTCTTTTTGTAAGGCGTGCACATCCTTCAATCGCATATTTAAGAAATCTAAGAATATCTGGCCAACAGTTCTGTCAATCTTGCTGGAGTCTGGGGTTTCTAACTCCAATACATCTCTATTTAGTTGTACTATGATGGGGTGATCTCCTTTGGGTCTCTAGGGTTCATGTGCTTCGGATAGGCCAGGTGCATCCTGCGACTGTGGTACCTGCGATGCATGATCTACTACAATTTTGATTTCCTCAATTGTTCTTACCAGTTTATTCAACCTGTCTGTGATAGTACTAACAAATCGATTCTAATGTCTGTTGAGGTCATGGAAAATTGTTTAGGCAGCTTGTTGTAGGGCTTCTACAAAGGCTGCAACTTCCTCATCATACATACAAGAGGTATTGGATTCCTTATTAGACTTCCACTTCTTGCACGGAGGTTCTCTTTGTAGCTCTTCATTTTGCATTTCCTATTGTTGTTGTTCTAGCGGCGACTGCTTATGACGTGCATTATGCTGAGTTTTATTTGGAATTGTTGCATTTCTGTTTTTCTTGGGGTGTTTATCCTTCTTCCCCAGATTTGATGATCCTTCCTGTCACCATTCTTCTGGCCAATCACCGATAAAGGTTTCTAGATATTCTTTTGTTAGCAAATATTGTGTCCCCAACCACTATCCTTGGGGGTCTCTTGATGATTGGATGAAAACATAGTGCATACCTATTTGAAAGTTGACAGTTCGTTAAAACTTGGACATCAGAGTTGCACTAAGTCTTTCTTGGTGCTTTATCAAGTTCTTCAAGGCTTCAGTATAGACGAAAGAATTCACTTTTTCTAATCATCTATCATTTTTTTTATCTTGCGATAACCACAGGTTCTGGTATCTCGCACCTCTACAAGTAACGGGTAAGTCGATCGACTAATAATATGTTGTCTCAGACCAAACAATAAATGAGATTAAAATTAACAACCAAGCATAATGGAAATGATTACCTTCTTCTTGTGTTGAAGTTGCATCATGTAGAAATTAATTAAGAAATAATTGTGACCAGTTGATTTGAACTCCTTCTGCAGAGAGTGCAACCAACATTACTGCACCTGCAGTACATTGCTTTGGTCATGATACACACAAAAGTTTGTGTGTTAATATCGTTGCTTCCATACAAGTAGCAGGGTCACTAATGGATGGTATTGAGAACTCTTTTCCAGACCTAACCATGTCATATTTATCCTTAACTTTCACAATGTGGGATGGGTCCTACCCTTCTCTAAGATTGATAATGGGTTTGACCCTCCTCTCAACAGTCATGTTATTGTTGATATCAGATCGAAATCAACCGAATAAATTTTTTCTAACCACGGGAAACTTGCATGAAATACTACCATAAACTATTTTACATAACTTTCCACCTCTTTGGTTCGACCAAAGTGCAACATGAATAGTAATGACAGTATCCTTGACTGTTCTAGTCCTTTCTCCCATTGCATTGCAACGAACTAGTTTGGTGACTCTGGTGTATCTCTCACCATTTTCATGTAATTATTTCTATCAAGGTTGATGAGTTTACTTGTATCTGAATCTTCAAAGGGTAGTTTTACTAGCTGAGGCAGGATATCATGTAGCATTGTTATACCTTTTAGTCTTTTGGGTGCTACCAAGGTAGCATATCCTTGCTAGAGATGTTAAACCATGGTGCATTCGTCCTCCTTGGTGGAATGTATGGTGGCAATAAATTATTGGTTTCGTGTTAAGAACCCATGTCAACCCCCCTCTTTATTTTGTTGGTATATTTTGTCGGATGCATATGCTTTGTAAGTCGTCCCATTAGTATGATGTATTATCCCACATTTAGGGGGAGTAAGTAATAGTTGTTAACTCATCTAGTTAATAGGTTGCATTATCCCACATTCATGTGGAGTAATAGTTGTTTAGATTAGACTTAGTATATAAGTATGTGTTGAAGCTAATGAAAGCACCGAAGAGTTATTTTGTATTGAGCTTTCTCAAAGGAGGTTTCCCCCTTGAAGTGGCCTGTGATCAATGCAATATCTTTTGTGCTCCAATATTTTTTCATTCTCATTGTTTATTGCAGGAGGTTCTTCACATCTGGTATCAGAGCACTTTCTTGTGCTCGTTGGGTGGAATTTTGAGAAATTTTCTCTTTCCTGCCATGCTTCCTGGCGCTGTGAGCCTTATAGTTGTTCTTCTTCTTGCAGCAATATTATTCATCCGGATCAGGGATTAAACCCTATTCGCTTAACTGTGGGAAGTACTTGGGAATAGCCCTAAAAATCATTATGAGGAGTACCACATGAACCCCAAAGTAGCTGGCCATTGAGAGGACATGCCAAAAGAAAAGGGCAACGACCCCCACCAGATTGACTAGATTCCCATCCATGAGGAAAACCAAAGAGCTATCATTTTTGGCCAAGCGGTTAGCAGTTTTACCTGCGCCATGAAGTGAGGGGTACTACCCCAATACTCAAGCCTGAGACAGCCTTGGTGGCCGAGTGACTACCTTTGAACTAATAGAAGCTGAATATACCTGGGGTCCATTTACAGTTGATAACATACAGAATTTTAGAATTGTCACAGATCATAACGTGCAGAATTTCAGAACTGCATAGATCAATTACTCCATTTCTTATTGTTAAAACACAACTTCTAGCACTACCACAGACCACAGATTAGTTCTTCAGATAAAAAAAAAAAACTTTCCTTGAAATTTCACTGTCACCCCCGTAATACCATTCTGCATATTCCTTCATTGAGGACCCTATTCCCAATTTCACTTCCTCAAGGCCGAAATTCCACATTTGTCAATTTTTAAAGTTTGTCATAACTTCTTTAGTTCTCACCCAATCGCCTTCAAATTTTTCCACGGTGTTCGTTTTCCAATTCTGCTTCCTTGTCCCTCTCTAAAAAAATTTCCAATTCCTTCATCCCACCTTTGAAATTCACATTTTCTACTTCTTGTCCCTAAAAAAGTGTCCAAAACCCCGTAAAACCCCAATAACCCCCCCAAATTTTTCCCAAATAAAAAATCTCCTTTCCTAAAACCCTCTCCATTTTTTTTCTACCCATTACCTTAAAAAAAAACCTGCTTATGGTTGTTACCCGCGCCAGAGAAAATAAACAAATGGAAGAAGAACTTGCTGCCATCAAGTCCAAACTTGAGGATATAGAACAAAAATTTCTTGGCCTCAATCATTAGCATTCGCCCATGGACAACCGCCACCAGCCTGAGTCTTCTACAGACACTGGGTTCTCAGTGTTTAGCCACTACCGCGAGCTGAAGCTGGATTTTCCTCACTTCAATGGTGATGATCCGAGTGGATGGATTTATAGGGCAAAACAATATTTCAGTCTACATAACACTTTTGATTTCAATAAAGTCTCCCTTGCATCCTTTCATTTGGAACATGAAGCACTTCAATGGTTTCGTTGGTACATCAAGGCTCATGCTGAGCCAAACTGGACATATTTTTCCCAACTCCTCTTGTAGTGATTTGGTCCCAATGCTTTTGATGACTTCACAAGAGCACTCACTAAACTTCGCCAAAATGGCACTGTGCAGGAGTATCAAACAAAATTTGAGAAACTCGCCAATCACATTGAGGGATTGCCTGATGCATTCTACCTTAGTTTTTTTATCAGTGGTATGAAGGATGCAATACACTCTGGGGTTAAAATGGTCTACCCTCACACAATGATGGAAGCCCTTGGGTTGGCTAAGCTAGCATAGGACAAGATCCAGGCTCAACAATGCTCCAAATCCACTCTTGTTGAATTCAGACCTGTGGTTCCTCAAAGAACCCAAAATTTTCCAACTCCTAGAACCACTCCTATCAAGCATTTGTCTGAAGCAGAGATGCGAGAACATTGGGAAAAAGGGCTTTGTTATAATTGTGACGAGAAATTCACTCGGGGACATAGATGTGTTGAGCAAAATCTCTATCTCTTGGATGTGGATTCTCCACCAGCACCTAATTTTTTTTATGATGCTCAGGATCCCACAGATTATGATGGTGACATTCAACAACTTCCTGCTCCAGAGGACCAACCAGATATATCTCTCCATGCCTTAGCTGGAGTCACCACCCCACAAACCATGCGGGTCAAAGGGTTCTTCAAAAAACTCCCTCTTACAATACTCATTGATTCTGGTAGCACTCACAACTTCATTGACCCGAGGATTGACAAATAGGCTAATTGTTTCATCCATTCTTGCTCCAGCTTTGAATTCATGATTGCCAATGGTGGCACCTTACCTTGCAAAGGGAAGTGTCATAATGTGCGCATATCTATGGGGGATTATAACTTGTGCTCTGACATGTTTTCCTTGCCCTTAGGCGGATGTGATGTGGTTTTGGGCACTCAATGGTTACGCACACATGGACCCATTTTATGGGATTTTGTTGAACTTTGGATGCATTTTTCAATCAATGGTACCAAACACACATTGGGAGGCTTACAACTAGGGTCCCTCAACCTCATCAGTTCACATCACATGGAAAAGCTTCTTAAGAAAAGTTCACATGGTGTCATCGCTCAGCTCCATTTCATTCAGATGCAACCTTCAGCAGTCTCAACTACTCCCTTAGATCTCGAAAAAAATTTGGATCGATATGCATGTGTGTTTGCTGAGCCAGTGGGATTTCCACCTTTCCAACCCAAGGACCATCGTATTCTGCTCCTTCCTATAAGTGTCCCTCCCAACATCAGGCCCTATCCCTACCCATTTCACCACAAGACATAAATTGAGATGCTTGTTCGCAACTTACTAAAGCAAGGTGTTATTCGCCCTAACACTAGTTCCTTCTCTTCACCGGTCCTTCTAGTCCGGAAAAAAGATGGGTCATGGCACCTTTGCATCAAAGTTCGAGCACTTAATCACATCACAATCAAGGATAAGTTTCCCATTCTTGTTTTTGATGAGCTTCTGGATGAGCTCCATGGTGCTCATTTTTTCTCCAAGTTGGATCTTCGTTCTAGGTATCACCAAATTCGGGTCCATGCGGATGATATTCCTAAAACAACTTTCCGCACACATGATGGCCATTATGAATTTTTGGTCATGCCATTTGGCTTCACAAATTCCCCTTCCACGTTCCAGGCATTAATGAATAAAATATTTCGACCTACTTGCAAAACTTCATTCTGGTCTTCTTTGATGATATCCTCATCTATAGTAAAACCTGGGCTGAGCATCTCCAACATCTGGATCTTGTACTGCAACTTTTCTGTGATCATCATCTCTGTTCCAAACAATCTAAATGTGTTTTTGGGTAGAAGGAAGTTGAGTATATCAGGCATATTGTTTCAGCACAAGGGGTTTGTGTCGATCCTGCCAAAATCGATGCCATGAAAAATTGGCCACCTCCTCAGATCTTCAAGAGCCTTTGTGGGTTTTTAGGACTTACTGGCTACTACCGCAAGTTTGTCAAGGATTATGGAAATATTGCAGCTCCATTAACAACTCTACTAAAAAAGGATGCTTTTGCATGGACACCTGCTGCTGAGTGTGCATTTGAGAAACTGAAACAAGCTATGTGTACCACACCTATTCTAGCTATGCCTAATTTTTCCAAGCCCTTCACTATTGAGAGTGATTCTTGTGACAATGTACTTGGTGCTGTCCTCCTCCAAGATGAACATCCCATTGCATTCACCAGCAAATCCCTGTCTGGTAAGAATTTAGCCGCCTCTACATATGAGAAGGAAATGATGGCTATTTTGCATGCCGTACAAAAGTGGCGTCCATACCTCTTAGGGAATCATTTCTACATTAAGACTGATCACTAGAGTCTAAAATATTTCCTGGAACAACACCTCTCATCCCCAACACAACAAAAATGGGTTAGCAAACTCATGGGTTATGAATACGAGATCACTTACAAGAAGGGTAAGGACAATCTTGTGGTGGATGCTCCTTCCCGCACATTTGATGACCATTCTTCTCTTTCAGCTATTTCTATGCCTATTCCAAATTGGTTACAATTTGTTCAACAAGGCTATGTCAATGACTCTTCCTTATCTCAAATCATCCAATAGTTGGCAAGTAATCCTTCTCTTGTACCGCATTACTCTTGGGATGGTTCTTCTCTGAGATACAAGGGTCGCTTGGTGCTTCCCCAGGGCACAAATCTTCACAGGTTGTCTTCTATGAACTCCATGCTTCTCTAGTGGCAGCACACTTTGGGTTCCTCAAAACGTATGAGCAGGCATGATGTAACTTCTTTTGGAAGGTAATGAAATGGGAAATTCAACAGATGGTTGTTGAATGTGATACCTGCCAGCGCCACAAGGGTGAAACTACACTCCTCCCCGGCTTTCTTGAACCCTTGCCCATCCCTACAAGGATTTGGATAGATATTTCGATGGATTTCATTGACAGGCTCCCTAAATCTAGAGAGAAGACCGTAATCTTGGTTGTGGTTGATCGACTCTCCAAATATAGTCATTTTTGTGGTCTTAGCCATTCATATATTGCCTCCTTAGTCACACAAATTTTCATGGAACAGATATTCCGTCTTCATGGCATCCCTTCTTCCATTGTCTCAAACCACAATGCAACTTTTGCAAGTCATTTTTGGACTGAACTCTTTCACCTCACTGGAACCAAACTAAAAATGAGTTCAAGATATCACCCACAAACAGACGGTCAAACTGAAGTCACCAACAAATGCTTGGAAACTTATCTTCGTTGCTTCACCTCTGAACAACAACATCAATGGGAAAAGTGGCTCCCTCTCCCTGAATGGTGGTACAATACTTCCTACCATACTGCATCTAAAATGACTCCATATGAAGTTGTTTATGGGAAGCCATCCCCAGTGCTCCTTCCATACACCCCCCATCGTTCACTAGTTCAAGCAGTTGACATGGTTCTGCGCAACCGTGATCAGATTCTTCACATTCTACAAGAGAATCTTCACATGGATAGAAATCAATGAAGCAGCAAGCCAATCAACACTGTTCTGAGCACACCTTTCAAGTCGGTGATATGGTTTTTCTTCATTTGCATCCTTATAAGCAATCCTCCCTGAAACTCAAAGGGAATCAGAAGCTGGCTCCAAAGTTCTATGGGCCATATAAAGTTCTTCAGAAGATTGGGTCTGTTGCTTATAAATTGGAACTTCCTCCTTCTTCTCACATTCACCCAGTCTTTCATGTCTCTTGTCTCAAGAAAGTGATTGGCACCAACATCCGAGCACAAACCATTTTACCAGAGCTGGATACGGAAGGCTCCATCATTTTGGAACCAGAGGCCATCCTCAATCAGCGCACTCGTTAGCTTCTCTCTCTAGCCATCACCGAGGTATTAATTCAGTGGCACGGCATGCAACTAGAGGATGCTACATGGGAACCGCTCCTTCAGGTTCAGCAGCAGTTTCCACATCTCAAGCTTTGAGGACAAAGATTTTTCTAAGAGGGAGGAGATGTTAAGAACCCATGTCAACCCCACTCTTTATTTTGTTGTTATATTTTGTCGGACGCATATGCTTTGTAAGTCATCCCATTAGTATGATGTATTATCCCACATTCATGGGGAGTAAGTAATAGTTGTTAAGTCATCTAGTTAATAGGTTGCATTATCCCACATTCATGTGGAGTAATAGTTGTTTAGATTAGACTTAGTATATAAGTATGTGTTGAAGCTAATGAAAGCACCAAAGAGTTATTTTGTATTGAGCTTGCTGAAAGGAGGTTGCCCCCTCTAAGTGGCCCGCGATCAATAAAATATCTTTTGTGCTCCAATATTTTTGCATTCTCATTTTTTATTGCAGGAGGTTCTTCACATTTTGAAGTCCTCTTTCTCTTCCTAGTTCGGTGGTGTTGCTGTAGCTTTATCCTTCCTCAGCTTCTTCATCAGCTGCTTCCCATTTGTAACTGGTGTCGATTTTTACTACTGCATTCTGCATTTTTCTAAAGGCCGAAGTGGGACTTGGACAACAACTAGCCTAGGATGGTTCCTTGGGGTTCTATGCCCTGCAGCGTGTTCTATGGGAAGAGTAGTGGATATAGGTTTCATAGGAGGGTTAGCACTCAATATCGTAATGACGATAAACTGGTTTCAACTCATTGGCTTACATAAAATACTTTCTCTTCCTTGTTTTAGGAAAAAATATTTTGGATATAGTAACAATGTATACTATGAAACAATAGATTTTTTATAGTTGTCTTTCACATGAGCAGTCTTTAATTAGAAAGTACTCCATCTTTTGAACGCCCTGGGATGACAATTTGGGTCATTTAATGAAGCTTTTCGACACACCGTCACTTAGCTGGCATTGATAAATATGGTTATTATTATTTATGGTGGACATGATCCCTGCAAGGTATGCTGCTCAATTCTATCGAGATTTCCAGATTAATGACTGACATGTATCTTGTCAATAATTTATTTAATTACTGTGCTAATCATGACATCTCTTTATGATGGTGTCATTTCATGTGAGACACCCGCTTCTCTTTTTAAGCTCTGACAACTTGTTGCCATGCTCCTCGCGACTTGCTTTTCTTTCTCACAAGGTTATGCAAAGTTGTTATAACACCCTTCTTTCTCTTTCTTCCATTTTTTTATGTCATATCTAGCAAGGTACCGTGTATTTTCACATGTGCAAACTCCTTCCACTACGCCCATTCCTTCTGACACATAGATAAGATGTCAAATGGGTCATTATCATCCAGGTCTCTCATAATATTATAGCACTCCACCCAGCTGTGTATATTCATGTTGCATTGATGGAAATTCGTGTCTACGACTGGGATTTCTTCAAAGATCTTTTCCTTTATTACCTGCAACGCAACATCGACTGTTGGGTGTTCACTTGTGAAATGAAATGTCTAGGTGAAGCTTATAGCTAATATTTCCCATTCAACAGTTCCTCGTCGCAGCTCTACTAATGTGTACCAAATTCTTGGTACCATTTTCAAACTGTGTATGAATTGGTGAGCCCATTCTTGTCATGTATGTTCTTGCCAGATCTTGCAACAGTGCTCAATATGTTCCATAGGATTCATCAGTCCTGTATAGTTCTTATCAGAGTAACTGATCTCTTCCCCAAATCTAATCTCCATTAATATTCTACACTCCAACCATTCAGATATAGACTGATTATGTGTATCCCACCATTTAGCGGGCATAGCTTTCAACACATAGTCCAAAGCAGGAAATCACTGTGATTCTGTGAATTTTTCTTCAAATTGTTCCCAAAAATATGTGAGGTTAGGTAATCCTTCATATGTATGAAATGGGCTTGCTTCGACTCCTATCCTTCATACAACTTTTGTGATTCTTGTGTATCTTCTCATGGATACTTCATGTAGCCTATTCTACCAATTTTCTAGGGCATCGCCCGAGTCGGACGTACATGAACTTACACTCCACAAACTTGGTTTTCCATTGGATGTTGGGTTTATATAATCTTCTTTTGAAGACATGATATTATACAACCGATCTAGATAATTTTCTTTCCCTTCACTATGGAAATTCTTGACATATCTCTTCCCTTCTAGCGAACTAATTGGCGCAACCACTTTTATTTTAGAATCTTCAAAAAATAAGATCCTTTTCTTGAAGTTTATAATGGTTTGGTTGTCTATTGCTCAATTATTTCCTAGGAGTGCAGGATATGGGTTTGTGTCATCGACAATGTCAATAAATTCGATGTTGGCGTATGTTCTTAAGTCTTCAACTTCTAAAGGCACTTGAGTTAGTCTACTAATTGGTAGAACCTTTGACTAGTGCGCAAGCATTAGTTGAATAGGAGAGAAATCCAGTCATGGCTTATTCATGCTCTCCCATGTTTGTCTTGTCAATATGTTGAAATCTGAGCCCAAATCTAATATGATATAATCCATATCATTATATCCTATCTATGCAGTCATTCGCAGTTCTTGGCATGTCTTCAATTTTTTACCGATGTGATTAACTCTTTTTTTTTTTTTCAGGTCGCAGGTCTTTTGGGGTTTCTTCTATTAGTGTTGTCAGTTTTGTGACAACATCTTTATCATTTATTAGTGCTAAAAAAAATTTAAAATTATTTAAGCTTACTAACCTTTTTCAATGGTGGATTTCTGATTAGCTGTTCAAATTGTTCGGGCATGGTCTTGACTTGGTCAGATTCAACGGGTGATTGGTATCAACGAATTTTAGTCGCACCTCCAAGAAGAATTCTTTCTCATGTTGGACATCTATCAGATCTTTCTTTTGTGCCGCAGGTCTCACCTATGGTTGTCATTGTTGTGTATTTTGGTCTTCTCCTGTCGCAACACCTCCTCTCGTAACTACAACAATGCGAGGTTCTCTTGGTTCAACAAAAATCATCTGAATATTTTGATTGGGATTCAAATTCTGATTCTGTGTTGGGTTGGGATTTTTGATAGTTCTATCCTACCATTTCGCAATGAATTGCAGACACTATTCGACAGTGTGATCAAATTATTTAAAATATGTACAATTTTTTGCAAGACTGAAAATATCAGGAAAAGTGTCATGGATGCCCACAATTATAACATATGACTTGTCCTCTTCCTTGACCAAATCCTCATCCTTGTTGTTGTCCTCGACCTCTAAAGTTTCCACCTCCCCTTTGTGGAGGGCAGTGTTGTTGTTGAGGATACTGATTCTGCTGGTATTGCAGTTGAGGGTATTGTTGTTATTGATATTGCATAGGCTGATACTAAGGATGTGCTCGTTCAACTTGCATCTTCTCCTCATTTTTCATTAAGTAGGTATCCATTGTATTTTCTTGTAGTAGCTGAAATGATCTGCAGTAGTTTTCATCATGGCCTACTGATCTAAAAAATTTACAATATAGACTAGCAGGTGTGTTTACAATATTACGTAAGTACAAACATTCTTCAAACTTATGACCCCTAATTTGGCATATTCTACACCAAGTCATTCCTTAGGTGTTTAACAGGTTCGCCACACCTGTTGTGACATAGTTTATCAACGCCTAGCAATTATATTTATGGTGTCCATATGTTTTGCATCTTGTACACCATAGTTCTTCTTGAACTTCCTTTCCTCTCTTAATTTCCTGGAGCTGCATCATAAGATTGGCCAACTACGACTGAATTTGCATCATTCCCCAACTTGTGTCTCCGATAGGCAAGGCTTCTAATCTCATTTCTATTTTCAGAGCCTCTATCTACAACATGAGTTTCTGTTGCATCAACGGGGTTCGGATATGTGGTAGCAAGGCGTAAATAAATCATTCCATATACCAGTCAAGTGCAAAAACTCACAGAGTCGTGATCATATGTTCTGTTTTGATATTCTCATCCTGTATCTATCGTATAGTCTAGACATCTTCAAAAAGGAACCAATGTTGTTATGGGTATTCCAACCCATTTCTAGTGAATATTGGCATCTTAATGTCAGCTCCAGCAATTGTATTTGCTGCAAGTATAGTTGGAACAAATTTTTTGTTAGTCGGACTTCCTTGTTCACTATTTTACAACATTAGTATTACTCGTATTTATCGAATTACTTGGATATAGGTCTCTTGATCTTACCTCTGGCACTATAGGTGAGTTGTAAGCATGTTCTTATTCTAGGGATTTAGTTGACTCTTCTAATTATTCTTCTCCTGCAGATATCGCTTGATATTCTTCTTATTTTTCACAAGATCCTTCGTCCAATTATGATGCAAGCTTGTAGCCTTCTTCTTCTTGATCATTAATGTAAATCCCTCTTCCTAATAGAGTTTTTCTTCACTTGTCGTACCTAAATATTCTACCACTTCTTAAAAATCCTGACTCTAATTCAGTTCCACTATATCCTGGGAACATCTCACTTTAGGGTTTTGCTGAGACATAGCCACTCTGTTTTGTATGTTTTTGTTATATTTGGAGGATTCCTTTCTCACATATAAGCATTTTTATCCACGTTTTTAAGGATAAAAAGTATCTACTGCATGGTCCTTGAAATTTTTTTCGCTCCACCTCACTATATGAGGTGATAGTGTCAACAACAAACTCAATGAGGTATCCTTCTAAGATACTATCTACCCAAAAATCTATAGCCCTCGTGACAGGGTTGTTTTCTCTTTTTAGTCGCTCAATCAATTGAGGACTCCACTCTCTCGGTTCTCCTCCTTGAAAATTTCTTTGTTGGGTTTCCAACTAAGAAAACAACTCATGCAACACAATGGGAAACTCAAAAAAAAAAAATCACATGAATGTCTGAATAAATGTACTGGCCCAACCACTTTTTTGGGGTCCATCGAGATCCTTCACTTTCTTTTCATGTAAAATCTAACTCTTTGGCTTCCACCCAATCTTGGATCTCCGGTTTTGTGGGTTTCCACAATATATCCCTCACCACAACAATTTAGGGTCCCGACAATGGAACCATTTGTTGGATTTCTTGTCTCTCTCTATCCCTCTCTTGAGGGATCCAGACCCAGGTTTAGTCCCTTATAATCAGCACAACAAAGCCTGATATATCGTCCCAACAGAGAAAATCTCAACCGACAACACCTGCGATGTAGATGCCATCTCACTCGATATATCTCTCTTGATGGGTAAATGGAAGAACCACATTTCCACAGTTGCGTGGGAGGGTGTTTTAGTGCCTTTTCTCTGCACCAAGGATTCCTATAAATTCTGGGAGTGGAATACTTGTGGTGACTGTGATTTTAACAATTATACTGTGATCCAACCTTTCTTTATGCACTTAAGTAATTAAACAACATGCATGCAACATAATCATATCCAGTAATACAATGAGGCCATCATACATCTATTCATTTATAAGAAAAGCTACAATCATTCATTCACTTCAACAATCACACATGTACACAGAATATAACGTGGAAACCCATTAGGGAGAAAACCATAAGATGCTCTTCATATGGCATGAGGAAATATATTCACCTTTTTTCTGCGCACTAATCTGCATAATCTAATCAAGATCTTCTCTTCTAACTTTACAAGCTCTGTCTCCCTCTCATGCTCTTTGATCTTCTCTCTTTTCTCCTTCTACCCTCCTACTACTAGTGATACACACACAACCTGGATCAAGTCAACTTTTCGTACTTGTCTGTGCACTCAGTTACAGATCCCTTACTCTGATGCACTCATTGATACATAGCTATTAACCAAAACCATCTACTGAGTCTAGCTCGAGAATCTACCAAGAGTCTAATCTAGAATCCAGAATCCAGAAACTGCTAGAGACTAACATAAGCAAACATAATCTACTTGAGGCTACTAGAGGCTAACTGATATACAACTTGTGTTCCTTCTTTTATAGCCCAATTATAGACTTAATACCAATCCCATACATGCTTGTTACAAACTCAAATACTGAATTGATATAGACTCTTTACAGACCCATTACAAAATCCTTTACTATCGCTATCTTAGCCAAACTAATATAATCATCCAACATGTTGTATTTCCTATTCTAGCAACACATAAATGGAGGAACTATCTACGTAACTTATAAATATGCCTCCACGTGTGTGTTTTCCACCAACTGCAGTCGAGCTCGTACCCACACTCATTAAGTCTTTTCGCTTTCCCAACGTTATGCCTTATTGTCGTTATGCCATTTGCACGCCTACTTCTGTTGATATTTTTCCATATCATCTAGTCTCACGTTCAATCCTTCTGTCGTGGCTTGCATGTATAGCTCAACTTCCTCTTCCAACGCCTTCTCCTCCTCTTCTTCTTCTTCTAATTTACTTCTTTTGTCGCATCATTCTTCCCTTTCTCCTTTATGTTGCTTCCTTAGTTGTAGCTCATTCCTCTTCTCCTTTATGTTCTTCTCCATACTTAGGCAAAATTCTGCATGAATTCTTCCCTACTATCCCTAGGCCCAACAAGCATTGTAATATCTATAACCTAGTTCACTTAAAGCGTAAATATGCTCAAGTGGAATAATCTTGTTTATTTTATGGTTTACCCTTATGGCTTGTCTTGTTGTTCGACTACATTATGAGGGATTGCAAATAAAGTTTGCATAGGATAAGGTATAAGCTAGAGTTAGATTTTGGAGGTGTGTTCCAAAGTGCCACCCTTCCATGTTCAAATTTCCATGAAGATTGAATAGTTTTGGAGAATTTTTCTTGGTTTGTAGAGATTTTAGCTAAAAGTATACAAACATGGAATTTTAGGGAATTATCTTGAGAGTCCATTTTTTGGGAGGGATTGGTACTGGTATTCATGGTCCTCCCATCACCTATAATACAAATAATTACCTCAAATTTTTTTAAGGATAACTCTTCAAATAATATTGTGTCCTCATTTCCATAGCCTAACAATCCTACCTACAAAATCCTCCCTTGAGTCGGAGAATATCCAATTGCAAGTGCAGAGAGGTGGTTATTGAGGTGACAATGGGTAACACCTCTAGGTTACAATTGGGCTAGGTCCCCAATACTAGAACAAAGAATTCATATTATACTTCTGTTGAGGCCTTGAAAATCGCAGGCAGCAACAACAAGGGATTCTCCCCAGTCAACGTTCCTAACTAGCCCGTGACTGTTTGGTGTAGGGAATCCGTTCGGTTTGCGGTCCAGCTACCGTAGGTCAAGTAACAAAAATTAAAAGATTTTACTGGTTGCGGCCTGGTCCACCGTATATATTTTTGTATTTTGACTTCAAGAATGATATGCAAGTGCCTACTTCATATGCAGAGTAATAAAGAATGCAAGGAGTATTCACAACGTGATGCGCAAGTTCTTACCTCTCGTCTTAAACTCTCAAGCATCTAAATCACACATATAGCAATAAAATAAATACTAACTAGGCTATCTCTAGAGAGTTAGATATTAATTCATGAGTAATGCAATACTGTTCACATGTTATGGTAAATCACATATAGATGTTCTTATAACCAAACATATAAACATGAATAAAATTATACATGACAAGATAGCTCATCAATAGTTAAAAATCCCATTACTCATAGTGGAAAAATGTCACAGAATATACTAGAGAACATTCAGGAAAGAACATAGGTTCAGAAAGTTAGAATGCTCTCACAGTTAATGAAACACAGTTGAAAAATGAAATAGTTCCCATCCAACATCGTTCACTTTATCACATTGAGACATTCCACATAGCGCCTTCTCCAATAGGTAAAATTTGCACTTTCTTATTGTAAAACAAAGTAGTTCCTCTTACAAACAATAGTTCACAAATTTTTCCAGGGAAAAAAGCCCCTATAAAATCTAACTGTCCTATATTTAAACCAAATCAGCCAACCATTTGGGCTGCCCTAATCGTGTGACCTTTGGGCTCCTCAAAACTGTCGAAGATCATCATTTTGTCTTTTCTGTGAGTGCTCATGATCCACTTCATGCGTTACGTTTTCAGATTTTAACTTACAAAACGAGATCTACTCGGTAACTGTCGGATCTTTCCAATCCTTGGCTTTTGTCATCATCCATTATACTTTGAATTTTATTTTCCCTCCTTGAGGTCTCATTGATTTCAGTATGAGCTCTGCCTAACACGGTCCACCCAGATTTTCTGCTACTTCTTCTCCCAGCTATGCCTTCTCGCAGTAATCATTTGTAAAATTTTCTTGAATCCATTTGCAATTAAATGACATTTATCATTCATTAGGACTGCATTTTCAATGAAATCAAACTACATCAACTGAAATGATTAATCATCAAGAGAGGCCATGTACTGCATTCCTGTTATGAAAACCTTAACAAGTGCCAGCACCACTATCTTGTCCATACACAGGTTTGAAGAACTCGAAAACAACGGGAAGAGAAAACTCATCGGTGGCTTAAAACACTAAAACATCGGTCGGGTAGTCTCACTTATAGCCGCATAAGCGGGTCTCAAACAAGCAATGGGCTCCGTGACATCGTTAAGTCTATTGAAGTCGAAAAGGATAAAACCTAAACTCTGGGTGAAAGAGTTTCCAGTCAGCGAGCGGAAAAACATTGACGTCAGAAAGTAAGTGTGTTACACAGCCGCAAGGGTGGAAGAGGAAAGGCTACAGACACACGACAAAAAATGGACAAGCATCGGTGGGCAGAGCATTTACGCGGTGGATACCTAGTTTCTTTGGGAGCCACAAGGGCGGAAGATAAACAGACTACAGCCTCCGATCCAAAACATAACTCTGGCGCCAGATCAATAAAAATGCTAAGTGTTCGGAACAACTTAAGATTATGCAACAGTAAAAAACCTGCACCTCCGAAACAATGAATTTACAAAGAACAAATGTTTCGATTCATCCTCGACTAGCCTCCAATATTATAAGCAAGTCAACGATTCGACACGTCAACGAAAAAAAAATCATGATCCTTCTGCAGAAAAATCATCACTCAATTTTCATGATGAAGGCTTCTTAAGGAGACATGGCTCCGATACATTGTTGAAGCGACCTTTGGAATAGCGGCTAGCATGAGAGATAAGCTTCCTAGAAAAAGCAAGAAAACACAGCTCAAAGGGGCAACAAATCAGACTTTAAATCCCGCAACCTATAGTAGTTCCAAACATAAGCAATTTTCCAAAAAACACGAAGAGCGTTAACCTCAAAATAGCAAATAAAAGAGTTCATGGATCCAAACGATTCTAGGCAATGCTGAAAATTAACAAGGGGGCCAAAAATTGAAAATTTGGGGAAACAGTTGCGGACGCAACAATTGGAGACTACCTGGTGAACCCATATCTCTGGATGATTATTTCTTGAGTAACAGATCATTTAATAACAAACGAACCTGTTGAATTCTTCCAGATATCTGGATTTCTCAAATGGAAAATAAATGTACCTTTAATCATTGATGATAGTCCAATTTAGGAGAGTGGAAACCAGGATTTTCGAGTCGAGATAACTCTTTTGAGGCTAGGAAGATGAATTTCATTTATTACCTCTGTCTTCAGTTGGTCGCCAGCTTGGACACCACAGGATCGTAGCATATGGTAAATAGAAATATTCATTTGTTCCTCATTCCCATGCCATTTGCACCCTTTTGTGCCTTTTGAACCTTTGTCTTTCATATGAGTCTTCCTGTATGCCTTTCTTTCTGAATTTTGATTCAGGATCTTCTATCCATAGTGTCCTTTTTTGTGAGAGATGTATTCACTTTTCAGCTCATGGACGGAGAGGAACTTTTGGCAATTTAGTACTTATATAGTTTAGCATTTATTTTGATATATAATGCTTTTGCAGGAGTTTTCGACTCTGATGTGTCTTTAGGCATTTGATTCTTGGCATGAGATCATTTATATATGATATAATGTTTACCTTGATTCCTTTCCATGGGTCCTTTGCTGTCACTCCCTAGGACATTTTAAATGTGATATGGATGGAGCCTCAAAATAGTATTCCGGACCCTTCAATTCTGGTTTATTTTACCGGGGTTAAGCAGGACTATAATGTGTACATAGCTACTCAGGAAAACTGCTAAAATAGAAGAAATTATTTTGGGTAAACAATAATACATGGTCTTATACCCGAGAACTTTTAATCATTCCAGAATTCTGATGTTCTCCATGTGACCATGAGTTTGCCTCCTTTATTGAAATCAATCAAATTTAAACTAAAGCAAAACAGAAATACATAACTCAAAGTAAACGGCCAAGTCAAATTATTTATATACAAGGGAGAAGAACACAAACAAAACTCAAGAGAAATAAGGTTTGAGAACTGAACCATTTACCGGTAAGTTCTCTTCCCATCCCTGTAAATATTGCAACTTATAAGTTGAAGGGACAAGCTTTGCAACAATCTGAAAGGGACCTATCCACAACTGTTGAAATTTCGTGTGTTTTCCCTTCTCATCGTGGGGGTGGTCCCACTTGAGAACCAAATATCCTATCTCAAAATCTTTTATTCCAGTCTTGTGTTTATCAAACCATCTCTTTACTATCTCTTGTTGTTGTTTAAAGTGCTCTCTGGCTCTAGATCGGGACTCTTCCGCCTTCAGGAGATTGTATATCAGCATTTGCAAGACTTCATTATCTGATCCTCTGGATTCCTGAGCTATTATGGAAGAGGGTAGCATGATATTGGGGGGAATAATGGCCTCTTTACCATACACAAGGGTATACAGAGACACTCCTCTCAAAGACTTGGGGGTGACTCTATCAGCCCAAAGGGTGTTTAGTAGCGCTGAGTGCCAACTCCTCTGGTTTTCTATCACCGTCTTCTTTAAAATCCTAATCAGATTCTTGTTAGTATATTTAGCCAATCCATTTCCCTATGGATAGTAATTAGCAAAGTAATGCAACTTAATTCCTTTCTCGTGGGCAAAAGCAGTTAATCTAATCGATGAAAAGTAAGTAGCATTATCAAAAACTAAAGAAATTGGAACTCCAAACCTGGTCATAATATGGTTTTGCAAGAAGTCTATGACTGCATCCTCATTAATTTTGCGCAACGGAATGGATTCGACCCAGCGAGTGAAGTAGTCAGTTGTCGTCAAAATATACTTGTGTTGCAAAGAATAATTCGGCTTTATCTCCCCAATAATATCCAATCCCCATTACTCAAACGGCTCTGTGATCGTCATAGGCTTCAATGGTCCTGCTGCTTTAGCTTGTCTTCCACTACATCTTTGACAGATGTCGCATTTTCCTACATGGGTGTGAGCATCCTTGAAAATCATGGGCCAATAATATCCGGCTCTGAGCATTTTATGAGCTATAGTGTCTCCAGAAAAATGTCCCCCAGTAGGCCCATCATGCAACTCAGTCATTACTTTCTTCGCATCTTCTTTCTCTAGGCATCTAAGAAGAACTTCGTCGTAATTTTTTCTGAATAGTATTCCTTCAATGATTTGATATGAGGCTGACTTAAGAGGCAGTGCTCTCCTTTGCTTATAATTCCAATGTTCTAGTAACGAACCAGTCTAGAGATAATGCACAAGGTCTCGGTACCAATATTCTGGGGCGGTGAAAAGGGGACATACATCCATAAGATGTAACTCAGCTTCGTCTTCCCAAGCATGTTCTTCATTGTTCCCATTTTCAGTCATCATCCTGCACAATCCTTGCCCTTTAACTATAGAAGCTGGCTTGAATTCGAGGTCATATTTCTAAAGAGTAGTTACCCAATTGCCCCTTCTTTCTCCTAACTCCTTCTGCATGAAAAGAGACTTCACAGCTGGGTGTGGGACGATTACCTTGGTCCCATTTTTTAATATGTAGGGCCTGAATTGTTTCACCGCTTTGAACACTGCATAAGCTTGTTTATCTATAGCTGGGTAATTCAATTCAGCCCCTTGCAGACAAGTGCTCATAAATGATATGGGGAACTCATCTCCCCCATATTGCTTCTGAGTAAGCACAGCTGCTAGCGAATCATCAGATGCGAAAGTGTACAGAATAAAATCTTTATCAAAATCCGGGCTTTTGAGGGAGGGAGCATGCTCAATAGTGGTTTTAATATTTCCGAATGTGTTCTTCTCAACATCGATCCATTTGAATTGTACACTTTGCTTTACCATTTGCTACAAAGGTTTAACAATTTGGGTGAAATCTGGCACAAATATTTGCACAAAGTTTATTGTCCCCATAAATGATTGCATGCCCTTTTTATTATGGGGCAGGGGAATCTGTTCAATGGCTTTGATTCTTTCTAGGTCTATGGAGATCCCTTTCTTTGAAACCACGTGACCCAGCAACTTACCTTCCGTAACAGCGAACACGCACTTCTTGGGGTTTAGTGAGATACCATATTTCCGACAGCGTTCAAAAATCTGCTTTAGATGAAACGTGTGTCCTTCTCTCTGATTCGAGAATATCGTGATGTCATCAAGATATACTACAACACTGCAGCTAATAAAACCATGGAAAGCTATGTCCATAGCCCTCTGGAACGTAGCCCCAGCGTTTATAAGTCCAAAGGGAATTCTCCTGTAAGTGAAAGTTCCCCACCTGGTCCTGAATTTTGTTTTCAATCTGTCTTCTTCAACTACCAACACTTGATTGTAACCTAAAAATCCATCTAATAAAGAGAATAGTTCAGAACCTGATACCATTTACAGCAGTTTCTCCATAGGTGGAACAGGATAATTGTCTTTGTCTGAGGCTCGATTCAAGTTTCTAAAATCCATGCATAACCTGGTTTCTCCAGATTTCTTCCTCACCGGTACCAGATTTGATACCCATTCCGAATGTCTAACCTTAAAAATGATCCTAGCGTCCAATAATTTCTTAACTTCACTCTGGATTAGAGGTTCCAGTTTTGGATGCATTTTCCTTAAGGGCTACTGATAGGGTTTGACCCCAGATTTGATGGGGATAACATGCTGGATAACACTGGTGTCATATGTCTTCAGATATTCACATGCCTAGGCAAAAACATCTTTGTATTGTTTGAAAAGAATAATGAACTTATCTCTTTCAGCTGGTGAACATCATTTTCCAAGATTCACATATTTAGGCTTCATCTCAGTTCCTAGATTAATCAATTCGAGCTGTAGAGATGAGCTATGAGTCTTTACATTTGCTGGTCTTTTGAATTTTTCATTTAAGTCAAACATCCATTCTAAAGTTTTGACTCCTTTAGGGATGAAATTATCGAATTTCAGCTTGGCCTGATCTTCTTCATCATCAATAATCGCCCCTTTGAATACCTCATCATGCGCTAGACATTCTATAATCTGCTGGTCATCATCAAATACCCGTAGGTTGGTAATCATATCCGGAATCGAGGGCCTGAAAAGAAATTCAACAGAGCACCGATTATTGGAGGGCACAAGCCTAGCATCTGACGTGGTCAGTAAGTCAGCTGCTGCATTCTTAAGTCTTGGAATTGATACAATATTAAATGCATTAAAACATTTGAGTAAATCCCATACTTCGTTTTGATAATCTTTCAAGTGAGTAGAAATGCAATGGATTTGATTCCGAATTTGTTTTACAATTATTTCAGAATCTCCAAACACTTTCAGATTATTTTCCTTTAATTCAATTGCTTTCCTTAAACCTTGAACCAAAGCTTCATACTCTGTTGTGTTATTTGTACATTCAAACTCTAACCTACATGAAAGAAAATGGTTGTTCTTCTTGGGGTCAATCAGGACACAGCCGGCCCCTGACCCTTCTAACATTTTAGAACCATAAAAAAAAAGTGTCCAGAAATCGCCAACTACTGTGCGAGAATTTACATCTACTTCTACTGCTAAGTCTACTATTTTACAATCGATTTCATCAGCCTGTGAAAACTGAAGGAGATCAGGATGGGCATCTGATGTGTCGTTGGCTTCTTCTGCTTGGTAATTTCCTAGTTCCAATTCAATAAAGTAATTTCTCAAAACAGGATCCACTAATTTGTTTTTTCCTTCAAGTTGAGTAACATTGTATTTCATGTGAGGCTCCCTCAAAATTTTAATTTGATTCGGGCTTCCTTTATACGGCAGCCAAAGATGTGACCAGTCCGAGGCAAAATATCCGTTTAGCTTTGCCAACCAGTCTCTGCTCAAAATGAGCCCATAAGCTTCCGGTATGTCAGCCACCACAATATCAATAAATTGGCACACTTTATCATTTGAAGACAGGTGGACTAGAACATCCTCCATTTCCCCAATTACCTTCACATTCATTCTATCCAACTCAACAACCCTCCAAGTGGATGGATTAGGCTGCCCATTTATCCTTTTGCAAACTGATAGTGGCATGACGTTAACTGATTCCCCTGAGTCTACCAGGCAATTATGTACGTTGTGGTTAAAAATTTCAAAAGTGAGGAGGAAAGGTGGATTCTCGCTCTTAGGCTTACCCCCGATGCTTGCTTCCTCGATTTCTTCCTCTTCCTTGGGTTGATTGTCAATGGGCAGCCCCTCCTTTGATGCTTCAAGCGCTTTCAATAGCTTTTCTTTCTGCTGCGGCACCTTACACATTTCAAATAATGAGATATTTTCCCTTACCTTCTTTATATCTTCCACAATGTCATAATCCATCTAAGGTTTGGTGGGATGCGTCTTATCAACATTCATTTTTTCTTCATTGGGCTTGGCAAACGTGTCATTCTGCCTAGGATCTTGACTGGTGATGGTGAATTCTGGAATTTTATCACCTGAGGAATTATTTTGAAATTTCTTAACATTCTTTTGAAGCCTTTTAATCTTTGGGAGCATGAGACTATTTTCTTTAGCCAACCCTTTGCTTCTTGTTGTTACATTTGTTTCTAGGATGTCTTCGTGTCCCAAAACCTTTTCCTCTTCGGAGTCAAACAACGAAACACTGTCCCATAGAACCATGGTTTCATCCTCTTGTTCTTTTGTTGACTCTATTACTGTCTTTTCTTTCTTCATCTCCATCTTCTGTCAATTTAGAATCCAATAGTTGATTCATGACCAACGTCATTGAGTTTATCCATTGAGGACAATTCTTCTCAGAGTGGGGTTGTTGGTGGAAAGTGCAAAAATTGTCCATTCCTACCTCTGTTAAATTCATAGATGCCGAATTATGCGGAGGGGGTTGGGATTGGTTGTTATCGTCCTTTTTTTTGTAATAGGCCTTGTAGAACTTTTGGGCTTCCTTTTCCTTTTCCAAGTCGATGATTCTGTTAGAAAGCTTCTACATCATTTTTTCCATTCCTTCAAAATATGGTGACTGTTCTTCCTTAGGCTTGGTAAACATCAAAGTTTTTCTCCCTAAAATTTTCTCTCTTGACCATTTGGGATAATCCTCAATGCTTCCCCTTTCAGCCTCTACTTTCTCCGCCTCCTCATAGGTCTCTGCTAAAGTAGGCTTGGCCTTTATTTTGGCAAACATGGCCAACTTGGGTCCTAAAGTTGAGGTATGATATTCAATTAGGAATTTGTTAGAAGGTTTGTCAGCTTCAGAAAAATTCTTGAGATATGCTGCAAATCTTTGGGTGAAGCTGTGCACCTTCTCCTTTCTCTCTTTCTTCAAGGCACATAGTCCTTTCATGAGAGCTGCATGAGTCTTCTGGGTTGCATACTTCTAAAAATCCTCTTGAAGGTATCCCAATCAGGGATAGAGTTTGTAGGCAAACCAAAGTACCATGATGCCGCAACTCCTTTAAGGGTGTGCGGGAAAAGTCTACAAACTACATCCTCATGTTCCCCAGCCCTTAATCCTTCTATTTCCAAATAGAAACTTTGCAAGTGGTCATCTACCAGCATCTTCTTACTTGGTTCAAATTTGGGCAGCATCTTTTCAAAATATTGAGGTAAATCATGCAAAGTAGGCGTTAGGTTTAAAGGTGACCTGGCTTTCCAGGCAAGTGGTGGATTCGGTGGGTTGGGTGGTTGATTTGTGTTTACGCCTACCATGAGTTTGGGTGGAGAGTGAGGAGGTGAGCAAATAGGAGTATGAATAGGAGAATAGTGAGGAGTATCCAGGCCTACTTGATTCAAAGGCTGTACAACTTCCTGTAAGGCTGTTTCTACAAGTTCTTCCCAATCCCCAACCAGCACGAAGTCTTCCAATATAGGACGATCTTTCCTTCTATATTCCCTTATGAGAAATTCAAGGATAATCAGAAATCCTCCAATATTCTTCATGTATTCCCTCGTGTGTCTCCTCAGATCATTAACAACTTCGTTGTCGACATAATACAACTATTCTCTTTCTCCTCCTTCAGGGGTTGGATTGGAAAACAAACTACTTTCTGAACTGTTACCGGTGGAATGATCTCGGGAAAACGGGTTTCCTCAGCCATCCATGCACTGACGGCCCTCCTTCTAGCGCCAGAAACTATTGAGGCCTAGAAAATTGTAGGCAACAACAAAAAGGGATTATCCCTGGTCAACGTTCCCAACTAGCTCGTGACTGTTTGGTGTAGGGAATTTGTCCAGTTTGCGGTCCGGCTACCGTAGGTCAAGTAACAAAAATTAAAAGATTTTACCAGTTGCGGGCCGGTCCACCATATATATCTTTGTATTTTGACTTCAAGAATGATATGCAAGTGCCTACTTAATATGTAGAGTAATAAAGAATGCAAGGAGTATTCACAACGTGATGCGCAGGTTCTTACCTCTCGTCTTAAACTCTCAAGCATCTAAATCACACATATAGCAATAAAATAAATACTAACTAGGCTATCTCTAGAGAGTTAGATATTAATTCATGAGTAATGAAATACTGTTCACGTGTTATGGTATAAACATGAATAAAAGTATGCATGGCAAGATATTTTCTTATGTATGATATTTTCTTATAACCAAACATATAAACATGAATAAAAGTATGCATGGCAAGATAGCTCATCAATAGTTAAAAATCCCATTACTCATAGTGGAAAAACGTCACAGAATATACTAGAGAACATTCAGGAAAGAACATAGGTTCATAAATTTAGAACGCTCTCACAGTTGAAAAACAAAATAGTTCCCATCCAACATCGTTCACTTTATCACATTGAGACATTCCACATAGCACCTTCTCCAACAGGTAAAATTTGCACTTTCTTATTGTAAAACGAAGTAGTTCCTCTTACAAACAATAGTTCACAAGTTTTTCCAGGGAAAAAAGCCCCTGTAAACTCTAACTATCCTATATTTAAACCAAATCAGCCAACCGTTTGGGATGCCCTAATTGTGTGACCTTTGGGCTCCTTGAAACTGTCGAAGATCATCATTTTGTCTTTTCCGTGAGCGCTCATGATCCACTTCATGCGTTACGTTTTCAGATTTTAACTTATAAAACGAGATCTACTCGGTAACTACCAGATCTTTCCAATCCTGGGCTTTTGTCATCATCCATTCTACTTTGTCTTTTATTTGCCCTCCTTGAGGTCTCGTTGATTTCAGTACGAGCTCTGCCTAACACGGTCCAGCCATATTTTCTACTACTTCTTCTCCCAGCTATGCCTTCTCGCAGTAATCATTTGTAAAAGTTTCTTGAATCCATCTGCAATTAAACGACATTTATCATTCATTAGGACTGCATTTTCAATGAAATCAAACTACATCAACCGAAACTATTAATCATCAAGAGAGGCCATGTACTGCATTCTTGTTATGAAAACCTTAACAAGTACCAGCACCACTATCTCATCCATACACGAGTTTGAATAACTCAAAAACAACGGGAAGAGAAAACTCATCGACGGCTTAAAACACTAAAACATCGGCCGGGTAGTCTCATTTACAGCCGCATAAGCAGGTCTCAAACAAGAAACGAGCTCTGTGAGACTGTTAAGTCTATCGGAGTCGAAAAGGATAGAACCTAAACTCTGGGTGGAAGAGTTTCCATTCGGCGAGTGGAAAAACATTGACGTCGAAAATTAAGTGCATTATGCAGCCGCAAGGGCGGAAGAGGAAAGGATACAGACACGTGACGAAAATCGGACAAGCATCGGCGAGCAGAGCATTTACGTGGAAGATACCTAGTTGCTTTGGGAGCTGCAAGGGAGGAAGATAAATAGACTACAGCCTCCAATCCAAAACATAACTCTGGTGCCAGATCAATAAAAATGCTAAGTGTTCGGAACAACTTAAGATTTTCCAACGGTCAAAAACCTGTTTCACCTATGAAATAGAGGCTTTACAAAGAACAAATGTTCCGATTCATCCTCGACTAGCCTCCAATATTGCAAGCAAGTCAACGATTCAATGCATCAACGGAAAAAAAATCATGATCCTTTTGTAGAAAAATCATCGCTCAATTTCCACGATGAAGGCTTCTTAAGGAGACATGGCTCCGATACATTGTTTAAGCGGCCTTCGGAACATCGGCTAGCATGAGAGATAAGCTTTCAAGAAAAAGAAAGAAAACACAGCTCAAAGGGGCAACAAATCAAACTTTAAATCCCGCAACCCACAACAGTTTGAAACATAATCAATTTTCCAAAAAACACGAAGAGCGTTAACCGCAAAATATCAAATAAAAGAGTTCCTGGATCCAAATGATTCTAGGCAATGCTGAAAATTAACAAGGGGGCCAAAAATTGAAAATTTGAGGAAACAGTTGTGGATGCAACAAATTCACATTATTTGAATCAACCATCAGTATGATCTCACTTTAAGAGGATGCAGACCTACATCAGGAGTATGCACTGTACTATCTAATAAAGAGGCTCATCAGGCCTATATTGAAGTATTCTCATATTGCAAAGTTGACTTTGAAAACTATACATTATGTGTAACAAATTCAACATTATATCCTTCTTTGGTGACCTACAATAATTGTAGACACTATTCTATTTCAACACTTATTAACCCAATGAGTAATAAAAGGAAAGTACAATAAATGGATTGTTATCTTGCAACATTTTGATCTAGATTTTATGTCAACCAAATTGAATAAATTCATATTTTTTGCTGAACTTATCGGAATTAGGTATATGGTGAGGAACAAGTTGAAATAAAGTATTTATTTGATGAACACATATTTATTATTGCTTTAAATTGGTATGGAGACATCCTAATGTATATCTAGAACCAAAGATTCCCCTCTATCCTCTCTCACAATGACCATCATCATGTAAAAAACTGTTTCATCATCGACGCCACCCTATCAACAAGAAGTAGATATTATTTTGTGTCATTTCTTGTCTCATGAGGAGGATAAGAGGGTTCTCAATGATTTCCATAATGGGCCCTATGACAATCACCTTTTAGAGTTGGAAACAACCCAAAATATTTTGTGTGTAGGGTATTATTGGATTTTGATATTTAAAGATTATGTAGAAGTTATAAAAAAGTGTCACCCATGTCAAAGTTTTACAAGGAAAATGCATGCACACCTAGTTCCTTTGTATCTTGTTATCACCGTTGACCCCTTCACCAAGTTCAAGGTTGATTTTACAACCTACAACCCAACTTTGGAAAAAATATAATATATAATTGTAGCCATATATTACATTACTAAGTGGGACAAAGCTATGGCAACTTTTTCCAAAAAAGGTGAAACAACAACACTCTTTGTACTCAATCAAGTAACTTACCACTAGATTCAACATGCGTAAGGATATTGTCACTAACCATGCCATTTATTTTTACAATAAGATGATGAGGGAGTTAGCAATGAAACTAGGGTTCCGACAAGGACACTCATCACCGCACTATCTGCAAGAAAATGGACAAGAAGAGGTTGTCAATAAGTTCTAAAAACCATTCTTCAATGGGTGATTATAAAATGTGAATCTAATTGGCACATTATACTATTTCCAGCTCTGTGGGAATATTGAAATTTAGTCAAGACTTATATGGGGTTTATTCATTTTGATCATGTACATGAAGTGGAATATATTATACATATTGAATGTGAAATTTCTTCTTCAAAATTAGATATAGAGATCCTACCTGACAAAAATTCTTTAGAAGAATTTCTCATTTATTTGGAATAAATCAATGAGCACCATAAATATGCTTCCATTTTGAATAAATTGACAAGTACCACCAATCAGTCAACTGCTCATTTGAGCCTCCAATTGATTGCTCTACTAGTCAATTGTTGTCTTTCAACTGATTGTCTCTATAAGATACAGAGTTGTGATGAACTTATGTTCTATGAAGAACCCCCCCCCCCCCCCCCCACCATAATTGTAGATTCCTACCCAAGCATTGCTTGAAGTTTCACAAACTTAGCTTCTAGTAGAGGCTTCGTAAATATATCAACAACGTGATCATCTGTTATGTAATAAACAAGATAAACAACATTTTCCTATACCAACTATCTCAAATATTGAAGATGAATTTCAACATGCATCATTTGTTTGTGAGAAACAAGATTATTAGCAACCTATATTATACTTTCATTGTCACAATGGATAACAATTGAGGCCTAAATAGGAAAACCTATCTCATCTAAAAGTTGATGGATCCAAACTACCTCTTTACCTACATTGATATCACCACGACATTTTCCTTATGTAGTCAAAAGATAGACGATCTTATGTTTCTTACATGACTGGACCAAGGGTCTAACACTAAGTTGAAACACATATCCATAAGTGGACTTTTGGTTGTCAATGTTGTTGATTGTACGACATCAAGATTCATTCTCCACACTTGTGAATAATATCAAGTTGAACTTGTGAGTCATATCAAGTTTTATGTATCCTCATATGATTGAGGTGGTGATGTTGTATTGCAAAGCTTGTGAGTAATATAAATTTGAGTCTTGTGAGTAATATAAAGTCTAGACTTGTGTTGTATAAAGTCAATGATTCTCATAGACGGTACCCTATGAGAATGGACCTTAAATTATGGATATGGATTTGTGCTGTATCAAGTCATGTGGTTATACTATGTGATATATTGCTAGTCATGGTCACTGAGTGCTATAAGTCTCCTTTAGAGCTTAGCTACCCCTAGAGTGAATTACTTTAGCATATGACTATATGACCCGGGGTAATATATATGATCATAAATATGTATGGAATAATTCTTCTGAGTATGATATGATAAGATGGATAAATAATACACATATGGACCATGCATTAATTATTTAAAGATAATGAGATAAAGCATAGAGGAAGAGAATTCAAATTTCCCATATAAAATTCTGAGTGAACTCAAGTTATAAAGCTTCAGTAAAATATGAATGCCTCAATCAAAGCATCAACTGAACTATTAATAAATGTAATCAGTTAAATAAAGAAGAGCTTAATCTTCATCAATCAACATGCATCAGTTAACTAAATAGATCCATATAAAAGTTAATAATAGAAATTGTGCATGGATGGTAGTAAGAGTGAAGCATTGATGACAATTAAGTTAGCTTGTTAACTAAATGATCAACAATCAGTTAAATATTACGTTCAAGTCAGTTGTCATTCAGTTCAAGTAAGTTAAAAGTAAGTTCAAGTAAGTTAATATTCAGTTCAAGTAAGTTAACTTTCAATTCAAGTTAGTTGTCATTCAGTTCAAGTAAGTTAACATTCCATTCAAGTCAGTTAACATTCAGTTCAAGTCAGTTCACTTTTAGTTGAATACAATGAACATTCATTTAAAGCTAATTGAGGCAAGGAAGGGTGCTAATGTTTGCATGGAGGAAGTTCTAGTTAGCTCCTCCTTGTGAATACACTATGGGGTGCTCTCAATATGTTTACTGAGCCTTTTATGAGCCACCTTCTACATGCTAGGGTTTTTGGCTTGTTATTAATATGTTAGGAATATGGCAAGTTTAATATAGTTGCATACAATTTTTTTTGCAGGATTACATTGGATCTCTCTTCTCTACTACTGTGGTGTTATCTCTTATCAGGAAATATGCTTATGTGTTGTGAACCATTCTATTCAAATCTATCTATCATAATCAAAGAATTGTTAGGTTTCTTATCCTCTGTGTTTGGAGGGTTTTCCCAAGGTATATCTTATCTCTCATGGTTGATTGATTTATATGGCTGATTTATGGAGCTGGTTTATATGACTGATTTATGAAGATGATTTATGTGGTTGATATATTTGTGAGATTTACATGTGCTTGATATATTTATGAGATTCACATGTGGATGATATATTCATATATGGTTGATTTATGAGATACATATATGCTAAAATTGATTGATAAAAGTTTTAAAGTTCAGCCTTCTCCAATTTTTCTCAAACATCAACAAATGTCACCTCCCCATTCAAAATTAGTAAATTCAACCAATATTTATGTACTACAAAAATACTTAATACCATATTTGATAAGTTCCTTTAATATAGCTAACAATTCTCTTTGAATCTCTCCAGTGGATTTCTCAAGGATCCTGCATCCACTAGGAAACCACACTAACAACAAAGGAGAGACCAAGTTGACCGTGAGTTAATTAAATTAGGATATCAACCAACTATCAATAAAGAGTGGAATTGATTCATGGAGAGTTATAGTCCTTCAACAATTTAACATGCGACGGATAAGGTGTAGGACAAGATTTACAGTCGTCCATCTTGAATTATTTCAAAAGATCTAAATGATATTTTGGTTGAGATTGGTTTGGTCCACAAATAGGGGCATTTGGTTCTAACCCTTTCCAAAAAATCCATTTTCTACCATAAATTAGTCAAATTTTCTAGTTGAACCGACCACAACCTTTTCAACCATTCATTTAACCAATCAGTCGACCATTTAGTCATGCCTCCAGTCAACTACTCTGCTAGTTGACTATTGTATTTTAAATAAATATCTCTAGAAGATCCAAAGGTGTGATCAACCTACATAGCCTTAGGTTGTAACAACCCCCAATCAACAAAATGTTATGGAGATTCAGAAGGTGAAATTATGTTTTAAAAACACACCTCCATAATTGTAGTTTCTTGAAGCCCAAGCATAGCCATAAGTTTCACAAGCTTAGCTTCTAGTAGAGGCTTCATAAACATAATCAAAATATGACCATCTGTCCTACAATAACAAAGAGATACAACATTTTCATGTTCCAACTGTCTCAAATAGTGAACATGAAGTTCAACATGCTTCATTTTGTTGTGAGAAATGATTATCAACAACCTATATTGTACTCTAATTGTCACAAAAGATAATAGTTGAGTCTTGAATAGGAACACCAAGATCATTTGAAAGTTAATGGATCCAAATTACCTCTATACCTTTATTGGCAGTGCCATGATATTCTTATTTCCTAGTCAAAAGAGAGATTATCTTATGTTTCTTACACAACTAGACCAAGGGTCCAACGCTAAGTTGAAACACATAGCCAGAAGTGGACTTTTGCTCATCAATGTCACCTCCCTAGTCAGAATTAGTAAACCCAACCAACGAAACTGTGTTGCAACAATACTTAATGCCATATTGATAAGTTCCTTTAATATAGTGAACAATTCTCTTTACATATCTCAGTTGAGCCTCATCGACCATTTAGTCAATTGATCAATCAATCACTTAGTAAATCCTTTAGATGATTGCTCTTCTAGTCAACTATTGTGTTTTGATTGACAATATCCATAATATCCAAAGGTGTGATGAACCTACATAACCTTAGGTTCAAACACCACCCAATCAACACAACACTTTGGAGATACAAGACTTGAAATTATGTTCTTTGAACACCCCCATAATTACAACCACTTGAAGTTTCACAAACTTAGCTTCTAATAGAGGTTGAATAAAGATATCAACAATTTAATCATATGTCCTGCAACAAACAAGAGATACAAAATAGTCTCGTACCGACTGTCTCAAATGGTGAACATGAAGTTCAACATGCTTCATTTTTTTGATGAAGTGCCATAGCTTCGAATGATTTTGATGATGGGTGGAGCATCCACTTGAAACATGTCGGTCACTTCTCTAAATTTCTACGGAGTGTAGATCCATAAGCTTGCACACAATGCTTTATTTTTTTGTGAGAAACATAATTATCAACAAGTTGTATTATTATATGATTGTCCAAAACTGTCTCCATACCTGCATCAATAGTGCCACAATATTGTGATTTCGTATTCAAAAGAGATACTACCTTCTATTTCTTACATGACCAAACCAAGGGTCCAACACTAAATCAAAACACATATCCAGAAGTGGACTTTTAGCCGTCAATGTCACCTCCCCAGTCAGAATTAGTAAACATGACCAACAGTTATGTACTGTGAAAATATCTAATACCATACTAATAAGTTCCTTTAATATAGAAGACAATTCTCTTTGTAGCTCTCAAGTGGATTTATCGAGGATATTTCAAGAACCAAGAAACCAAATAAACAACAAAGGATAAATTAGGTCGATTGTAAGTTAAGTAAATCAAATTACCAACCAACTATTGATAATGATTGGTGTCAATTCACGGAGAGTCATATTCCTTAGACAATTTAATTCCTGATTGATAAGGTGTAGCAAAATACTTACAATCATCCATCTTGAATTATTTCAAAAGATCCAAAGCATATTTTGGTTGAGAATGATTTGGTCCACAAATAGGGGTTGTTGGTTCTAACCATTTCCACAAAATTTACAATGTCCCATAGATTAGTTGGTTGTTATAGTTTAGCCAACCACGAACTCATCGACCATTCAGTCGAATGATCAATCAAATGTTTAGTCAAGCCTCTAGTGGGTTTCTATACGAATCAACTGTTGTCTTTCTACTAATTATCTACAGAAGAACCAAAGGTGTCACATGTGATGAACCTACATAGCCTGAGGTTCCAACACCCCCCATTAGCACAACGCTTGGGAGATTTAAGAGGTTAACTTATGTTCTCTGAACACCCCCCATAATTGTAGTTACTTTAATCCGAAGCATATATTGGAGTTTCACAAACTTAGCTTCTAGTAGAGGATTTGTAAAGATATATCAACAATATAATCATTTTTCTGGCAAAAAACAAGAGCTACAACATTGTCCTATACCAATTTCCTCAAACAGTGAACATGAAGTTCAACATGTTTAATTTTTTTGGGAGAAACATGATTATCAACAACTTGTATTGTACTTTGATTTTCACAATGGATAATAGTCAAGGAAATAGGAAAACCAATCTCATCTAAAAGCTGATGGATCCAAAGCCTCTGTACTTGCATTGATATAGATGGGCCCCTAAAATTGCTCCTTTCTCAATTATTTTACACTATCTTGGCATCACATTTCACCACAATTTAATATATTAAAGAGTATCTTTTACTTTAATTTAATAACTAAAATCAATAAAAGTAAAATATTCCTAATTCATTATTTTTAATGTATTAAATATGATTTTTACGATGCTAATTTGGTCCTCACACCAACAAGTATTGTATTTAGAAGATCACCAGACATGTGACCTAAGGATTGTGGTCATCTACATTATTTTTGCATAAATAAGACGTAAGCCTATATTTGCTTTTGGCATCCAACACTTGTTTCAATACCTAGTTTGGTTCCTATCATCATTGGGTTTTTTTTCATGTGAGTCATCATTTAAACAACCTAGGCATTCGTTCAAAATATTTAATTTAATAGGACTGCTAACATAAGAGAATTAAGTTCATAATTAAGAAATTGTTTCCTATACACTCATCACCATAACATCATTTCTTCACTCTCATTGTCGAATCCACTTGATAGTATTTGATGGTTAGTATCTTGGAAATGATTACATAACACCCGCAAACATAAAACAAATTGAAACTATCCAAATACATTTAAAAAAAATACATACATATGGAGTTTCTAATATAATAATTGTCAAATAAATATACTTCACTATAACATGATTTCTTAACAAGCATTTCATTTTTGTTACAATTGTGGTGAAATAAAATGAATTTACATTATATTTGTTATGTATAGGACTGAATACAGATGGTGCAACCTAAGACACTAAATCATATGTGCGTTGGCAATCAAACCCAAAATTCTGCATTTTCGGCACCTGTTCCAGCACTCAATCCAACACTCTCGTCATTAATCCAGGAACATGATTTCAGGATTCATTTCTGAGCAATCTATGATGAATATGGTGAAACTGTTCAAAACTCACTTTATAAACGACCCCATTTACCCCTATCCGCGAGAAATTTTTTAGAATTTCTGAATGAATTTGGAGAAATCTTTTCCAAAATGGACACAATTTTCCCATATTTTGTTTGTTTCTATTTCTAGGTATTTGTTGCATTTGTTATGGGATTCGATCCCATCCTTCCACATCATCTATAGAGCTCGTACCTTCTATATAAGACTTCTAGTATATGTAAAATGGGAGGTAGGGAGGAATTAAGATAGAATGGTCGTTGTATCCGTGTTTCATTCAAATAGATTGTTGATGTATAGAGAAATGATTTGTATGGAGCTTGAACCATATTGCTAATGAAATATTCAGATTTCAGTTCTATATCTTCATCTAATGCTGCAATGATTATCCATTTGAAATTAGAAAGGGCCCTCTGACTCAATTGGTAACTATGTGCTCTGCATTTCCAGGATTTCTATTAAGTTTCTAATACTAGCATTTGACAGTTGAATGACAGTTTATTTTGTTTTGAGAAATTTATTTGCATTAGTACATTAGCATTCAAAATTTCAGATTGTGAATTAATTGATGGAATGGAGAAATGAATTCAGAGTTGAATGGATTTTGATTCTAGTATCAAATTTTCTTTACTTTGAAGGAGTATGCATTTGATTACATGTTGCAACATTAGAATAGATTTCAGTGTTTGTTTATTTGAATTAAAGACAAGTGGTTTGAGAGTTTGATTGGGATTTAATTTGGTATCGACTGGTATTGAAACTTAGAATTGATTTGAAATTAATATGTATTTAAATTTTAGTTGATGATTGAAATGTCAGAAGGGGAGTAAATAACATCAATGATTTGAGATTTGATGTTAATGTTTTTTTTTTTACTTTGAAGAGAAGACTATTTTGATTGAGCAAATCTAGATTCTCAGTATATGCTACGAGTGTTTATTTGGTTAAAAGTGATTTATGAATTGGAAGTGTCGAAGTTGATTTAATCAATCACGTTTTTAGAGTTTATGGTTGAGAAGTATATTGGCAATCTGAATGTGTAACAACTCAGAATTTTGTAAAATAAAATTTTGTCTTGTTTTAAATATGTCTGACTGTAATTACATAGGATAAGTAAACCCATATGAGGTGAATAAAGGTTACAAACAAAAGACTGCGACTTAGGTCTAGTTGTGAAATATACAGGATAATAAAACTTCATACGACCTTTAAATATATCCCATCTTTATTCAAATAACATAATGATTCTTTGTGACAACATCACGATGTGAAATATTGTTAAGTCAAAGCTACTTTGTTTAAGATTACACCACTCTTGTTTTCTATCACTTAAAGTTGTAGTGCTTGCTGGTTATGTTCTAGTTTTACTCGACTTGATGATATGTCAATACTACTTTACTTTGGCATTTGAGTTAAGAATGGTATGTCAATAAATAATCTTCTAAAAAGTGTACTTGTTAGCCCTGTTTTAGTTTACTTACTAGACTCCTCTATGAGCTTTAGAGAGTTTGGTTATGGTCTTACTTAGCCTGAGAGCTAACACATAACCTTATGTTCATCTACAGGTACTCTAAGAAGAATCTTTCCTCACTAGGGCTGCTTCCCAGGAACGGGTCTAAACAAGGGAAACAAAATGATACCTAGAACACTCATGAACATACATAAACCTAAGTTATAACAACCATAGGGTAAAAGAATGTAATGGAAGCAAGGTATAAACATAAACCATGACCATAAGGTTTGACCTAATTACATTAGGTAACCATGCGAAGTAAAGGTTATAATATCGTCGATGAAAAGAAAGGCTTGAAACTTAGTGTGATTTAATGTTTAAAGTTCTAGTTTTAAACTGGCGATGTACAGACCACGTGATGGCTTAAATGCTCCAATTGGGAAGCATTCCCATCCCATCGCAAAATCCTAAGGGTTTAACTCCTTTGGAAAAAATCCTCACTGTTGTATTTTTTTTGTTCTTTCTCTGTGGGATAGCCATTTCTCTTTAGATTTACAGTTCTTTGCATGAGCATTCAAGTTGTCGGCATGGTAAAATAGGGTCTCATCCCTTCCTCAAAACATGATACCTCATTGTTATGAGTGCATCCACCATTGTATGTCGACTAAACTGTCTGTTGGTAAATTCAATTTTAATTGTGGTGTGTTTGGTGACCTCCTTCATCCCAGTCGAATATCTGTGAGGTAAGTCCCTTTTGGACACTGTTTCGAGTTTGTTTTTGTTTCTTCTATTCATGCTATAAGATATAATTTTTTTAATCTCTAAATTAATATTTTGTAGAATATTGGTTCGTGGACTGCTATGGAAGGGTAGGTTGCTCTTCACAAGGCCAAATGACCACAACACCGGTAAGACCTGTACTTGCTCCTCTTGCTCATTGTGTCAACGTGGATCGATGGTTCTATGGCTTGTGATTTTCTGGATTGATTACTATTACTACATTCTCGTGTTGTTGAGCAAAAAAGGGTAACCTTCTTGGTTTGTTTTGGCCTTATGGCACTTTTTTTACTTTATTATCATGACCTTCCTTGTCGTGAAGCTTTATAGTGACTGTAAAGGAATACTACCCATTTATTTTATTAAGCTAGAAACTTGCAGAGTTGCTTTAGTGAGGTTGGAAAGATGGGACAGTTCACCAAGGTTTATAGACAGAGTTGTCTATTCTCTCTACAACTTGTAAATATACTATTTTGTTTTATAAAAATATCGTAAGGGCTTTTGTAGTGTAGATACACTATCGATTTAGATCATTTCTGGTTATGACTTTGTAGTTTTTTTTCAAATAATCTTTTTGAGGCTGTGAGGCCAATCTTGGATAATGCAGTAGTTAAAAAATGTAATGTTAAGGCTGAAGGGCCATTTCACTATTTTCTTTCGTTATTTTCCTTACAAAACAGAGAAATTCTTTGTCATGGTAATTAGTGGGATGTTTGTGTTGTATATAGATTAATGTTTGACTTATTAATTGTGGGTATTACTGTCCCTACGGGGTTTGAACTCGGGTTAAAAATGTTTCCCAGTTTACGAAGAGTTGCTAAAAACATGCCAAAGAGTGTTTTAGGAAAAATATTGTTTAACCTTAAATTAAGAGTTGTAAGGAAAAAAGTGTAGACAATGAAATATAATTGATTTTAACAGGTTGTTTCTATTGCGGTGAACTTTCTCTTATGTTTTCAATCTCTATTTGTAAAGTAATGGTATTTAGAAACTCTAAAGTGCAATTTTCTTCTCTGTGCCAATAAATAGATGAATAGTTTAATATTTTGTTTTTGACCTTTATCTGCAAGTGGATTTAGATTTTCTTGTTTTGGCTGTAATGGCCTTGATAGGTTTCGACATCGTGACCTAAAAATTACTGAAGATTAATATTAACCTTGTTAAATTATTTACATAGATAATTATTTAAACCCTAGTTTAAAAGAATGTTTTGATATGTTGGCTAGACTCAAATTTATGATTTATTTAAATTAAATCTTTCGTCTAAATTACTATGGTTATAGTTATAAATATAAAGCATGAATAACAAGTCCTAGATTACACATATGTTGATTATTAAAATGAAATCTAGGGATTCCATTTATCCAAATTAGTGGGGTTAAAATTTGAATCTTGTGTAAGATTTAATGGTTTCTTTCAACCCTAGTTATAACTTAAATCTCTAAACTAGCCTTTCAACTAAATGTAAAATTTTCCTTACTCTAATCCTAACCATTCTTTCACAGACAGAAACTAGAAGAAAATACATAAATAAAATAACAATATTACTAAATAAAAAGATAGAGTGGATGGAATGCAATTATTATAATAGTTATCCCAAATGAGGTCCATAAGGATTGGATTTAAACAAACACAATGAATAAGCTCAAATTAAATTCATAGGAAATATCTACTGATAACAATGTAAAACTATATAAACCCTAACATACTTTATGAAAACAATAATATAGTACTAAGATTTATTTTAACTTAGAAATTCATCAACAATCCTATACTTTCAGATACAGATTTAGAATAAAACTCTGGATAATAAACAAAACAGTTTTAGAACCTGGATAATGTGCAGAAGGGGGACAACACCCAAAGGGGACCATTCCACCCAATCGTCTCCTGAAGCATCCGAGATTACTTTCTTAGGACCCCCGAGCATGTTCACTGAACCACTAGGACGAAGATGTTGTGTAGCAATGCACACAAGAAAACTCTACAACTTAGCACTCAATAACAGACTTAACTCAACAATTTCACTTTAGCTATCCCCTCATCAAATCACTTGTGTGCCTGACTTTTTTGTTTGCAGAAGTCACAGGGTTCATTCACTTGGAAAATAATGTCGTGAGCCTCCTGCTCATTCAATGGTATTTATAAGATTGCCCAAGTATTTAGGTCAGTTTTGAAATTAAGTGAGCCACCTGCTCAGTTCTCTCTCTCAGGGAACATGACCACAATTTTAGGTATTTTGCTTTCTGCAACAACTAGAAAGTGAAATGCTAGTGCTTCCACTTGTCAATCAACCTTCTACAGCTGCTCATTCCCCCTAGTGGGTCATTGAACACTCTTTCAATAGCCTTATTTACATAAGTGTCTCTTCTATTTAATTATTTAAATAAATAAATATTCAATTATAGTCATCCTTGACCAACTTGGTCATAAAAACTTTACAATAATTTTAACATAATGTTTTCTGAAATAAATAAAAATATTTATTTTTTAGTTCAAGGTGGGTTACAAACACCCCCCCTTAATTTCAACATCGTCCTCGATGTTGCTTAAGTTTATTATGAGTCTTCCTGGAACCGAGCTGGATATGCCTCTCACATATGAATCTCCAATTCCTAGGTTGCTTCATTTGGACTGAGGTGTTTCCATTACACCTTTACCTATCAAATGGAGCGATTCGGGAGAAAAATTTCCCTCTTGTCGAGAATACAGTCCGGTTCCACCTGAAAATATCCTTCGGGTTCTACCTAAATAACATTCCAATCGATCACAAGAGTAGGATCATGCACATAGTTTTTTAATATGAAAATATGAAAGACATTATATATTCTAAGACTAGGTGGAAAAGCTAACTGATATGCCATTGCCTCAACTCTTGCCAATATTTCAAATGGTCCACAATACCTAAGTGCTAATTTAGCACAACTCTCCAACTTAAAGAAGCTCTTTCAGGGTTGTACCTTAACAAATACATGCTCACCTACTTGGAATTATTTTTGAGTTCTTTTAAAATTGGCATGACTCTTTTGTCGGTCTTGAGCAGTTTTCAAATTGCTTTGTACCTGTTTCACTATTAGTTCCAGTTCTTTTAATAGGTCAGGTCCTATCATCAATATGTCAACTGGACTACTCCATGTAATGGGAGTATTACATTTTCTACCATACAATATTTCAAAAGGACTAAGTTTAGCTGAAGCTTGATAATGATTATTATACACAAATTCGGCTAAGTGCATGTAATCTTCCCATTTCTTGGGATAGTCTCTAACATACATTCGTAACATATCTTCAAGTACTTGATTGACTCTTTTTTTTTGTCCATTCGTTTGTGGATGATAAGCAATATAGAAATTCAATTTAGTATTTAGTCCTTTAAACAATGACTTCCAAAAATTATGAGTAAAGTTAGGATCTCTGTCAGAAATTATTACCTTCAGAATTCCGTGCAACTAAAAAATTTCTTTCATAAAGATGTCAGCAATGTTAGCAGCCTTATGAGTGGTTTTAACATGTATAAAGTGTGTTTCCTTGCTTAGTTTGTCTATTAATACCATTATTGAATCATTTTGTTTTTGATTTTTAGGCAAACTAGTTATAAAATCAAGACTGATGACTTCCCATTTCCAATTTGGAATTGGTTGTTAGATTTTTAACATTAAGCTAGCATTATTAGGACCTTTTAACTGAGAGAATAACAAGCACATCAATCAAACAAAAGAGACAATGAACACAGTGTTTTTCCTCGGGGAAACCATAAATGGAGAAAACCCCGCAACTTCCTCAGAGATAGAATCAACACCAAATAGAAAATCCCAAAATATTAAGATGATCTCCCGACAGCAGTAACCTTCTTTCTATCTAGCCTTAGTGTCTTCTCCTTCCTCAACTATGTGCTACACTTGAGTGTGTATGAGATGTGTATCAAATAGAGAGGTCACCTCTCTATTTATACTGATTCCCAGCATGACTAAAAACCTACTAGGGCCGACTTCACTAGGTGAGTCTAATAACCCTAGTGCCCCGAAACTGCGGGGACTTTAACCCTTAGACAATAGGAGGGTTTCCCACAATGAATTGACGTGACTTGTTTACATTATAGATCCTCCTGATCGGAACATTGGGGCATGACATCATGACTCAATTACATTACAAACACATCCCAGAATAAACATTAGGGTACAAGACATAAGATACATAGATGAATACATTCCAAAGTTACAAATACTTCAACACTCCCTCTTAACTAGGAAGGTATTATTTCGACACAATTTTCAGCACTGGTCTTCTTCTCTGTATCGACTAGGTCATCTTGTTATCTTCATCTTCAAGTCTTCTTAGTCTTCAATTCTTCTTTGTCTTCTTCATCTTCTTTGTATTTGAGTCTTCAAGTCATCTTCTAAGTCATCTTCTTCTTCAAGTCTTCTTCATCATGATATTTGCATCATCACGACAACTGGATCATCACTACTAGATCATCATCACATCTGGATCATCACTTGATCTAGATCGTCATCAAGTCTAGATCATCATCACATCTGGATCGTCACTTGATCTGGATCATCATCAAGTCCAGATCATCATCACATCTCGATTGTCACTTGATCTGGATCATCATCAAGTCTGGATCATCATCACATATGGATCGTCACTTGATCTGGATCATCATCACATCTGGATCATCACTTGATCTAGATCATCATCAATTCTATCTTATAATGGTGCTATCTTGATTCTTCTCGTCACAGGAAGTTCTATGGAGTCAATCCTGTAGGCCTACCCTTCATGTAGGTCTTCATCAACACTTATATCTAACACTTAAGTTAGAATGACCTGCCCAGCTCTTACATTTGACCTCATCTTGTCAGAAAGGCATGCCCAACACTCACATTTGACCTCATCTTGTTAGAAAGGCCCAACACTTACATCTGACCATGTGTAAACACATCGCGCAAGAATGGCTCAGCACTTATATTCGATCATGTGCAAGCACATCGCATCAGAAAGGCTCTGTACTTACATCTGACCCCATCTTTTCAGAAAGGAACAACACTCACATTTGACCATGTGTAAACACATCGTGCCAAAATGGCTCAACACTTATATTCGACCTCATCCTGTCAGAAAGGCTCTGCACTTACATTCAACCATGTGTAAACACATCGCATCAAAAGGGCGTGCACTCACATATGATCATGTAGGAACCAATCCTACAGTCCTATTAGAATAGCCCCCAGTCCCAAACTAAGCTACCTGGTAACTGACCAGGCACCTCCATTCTCCCAGAGAATGGCATTTGCCCTTAAATCTAACCTACTCATCAGAATGGCCAACACTCACATCTGACATAGGAGGAACCTAATCCTTTAACCATGACAGAATGGTTCATCCCTTACATCTAATCAAGTGGGAACACATCCCTCTATCACATCATAATGGCTCTCAGTCCTAGACTAAGTTTTCTCGGTAACTGACCAGGCACCTCCATTCCAAGAATGGAAATAGCCCTTATATCTAATCATGTAGGAACCAATCCTACATTCATATCAGAATGGCTCAGCACTCATATCTAACATGGAAGGAACATAAATCCTCTCACCATGATAGAATGGCTCAGCCCTTACATATGACCATGGAAGGAACTTAATCCTCTCCCATGTCAGAATGGCTCATGGACTCATCACTTCCCTTTGGAGGGAACCTTGATCTGGAGAACACCAAGCTTCTCCTGGAAGTACTCAAACTTCACCCTAGCCAATGGATTCATCAACACATCAGCTATCTGATTGTCCGTCGCAACATACTGGAGCTTCACTGCTCCCCTCTACACCATATCCTTGATATAGTGATACTTGATCTCGATATGCTTTGACTTGTCATGGAACAATGGGTTCTTCGACAACTTCACACAACTCTGGTTGTTGCAATATATACAAGTAGCATCCAACTGGAGATCAAATAAATCAGACAATAGCTTCCTTAGCCATACTGCCTCACAACTAGTTGAACAAGTTATGACATACTCTGCTTCAGTTGTACTCAGTGCCACATAGGATTGCTTCCTGCTAAACCAAGAGATCACACCTGATCCCATACTGAAGAAACATCTCGAAGTGCTCTTCCTATCGATGGCACTTCCTGCCCAATCTGAATCAACATAACCCTCCAGGTTAATCTTCTGATTTGACTCATACTTGAGCCCATAATCAACTATACCCCTCAGTTACCTCATAATATGCTTTGCAGTAATCAAGTGAACATTTCTCGGAACTGTCAAGAACTGGCTCAAGGTGTTCACAACAAAGCATTTGTCTGGTCTCATGTTTGTCAGGTACATCAAGGACCCAATCATCTAACAATACATCGTAGCATCGACCGACTCTGATGAAGCATCACTCAATAGATTCAGGTTCGATGCCATAGGTGTGGCCATGGTTTTGCAATCCATCATCCCAAACCTCTTCAGGATCTCTACTACATACTTCCCTTGTCCAAGGGAGATTCCATCCGCACTCTGCCACACCTCCATGCCTAGAAAATAATGCATCATACCCAAGTCCTTCATTTCAAACTCAGCAACAAGCTTTCTCTTCATATTAGCAATCAACCCATCCATACCTATTACAAATATATCATCTACATATAGTAGAAGCATCATTGGGTTGCCATCTTCAACCTTGTAGCAAAGGTTGGAATCTGCTTTACTCTTGGTAAAGCCCAAACTGGATAGAAAACTATCAATTCTGTCGTACCATGTCCTAGGTGCCTGTTTCAAAACGTACAAGGCTTTCTTCAATCTACACACATGAGACTCCCTGTCATGTGTCTCAAAACTGAGTGGTTGTTCTACATACACTTCCTCTTCTACTACACCATTCAAGAAGGCAGTCTTTACATCCATCTGGTGTATGTTCCATTTCATCATTGTAGCCATAGCAAGTACTGATCTAATGGAAGTGTATCTAGCTACAGGTGCAAAGGTTTCTTCATAATCTATTCCTTCCTTCTGTGAGAAACCACGAGCCACAAATATTTCCTTACAAGTACTGATCTAATGGAAGTGTATCTAGCTACAGGTGCAAAGGTTTCTTCATAATCTATTCCTTCCTTCTGTGAGAACCCACGAGCCACAAATATTTCCTTATATTTTTCAATGCTACCATCTACAGTATGCTTGATCTTGTAGATCCATTTGGAAGTTACAACTGACTTCCCTTCTAGTCTTGGGACAACATCCCAAACATCATTCTTCATGATTGATTGATACTCTTCGATCATATAATCCTTCCATTCTTTCCATTCTACCGCTTCTTCATAGCTGGAAGGTTCTTTATCGATGAAATCACATAGTAATGCTACATACTCGGAGCAGGATCTGGTCCTCTTCCTTTCTCTGTGATTCTCTTCTGGAGCCCCATATCTTTCCGCACCTTCAATAATTTCTCATACCCAAGCAGGTTTCTTCTTGTGAGGATTCTTTTCATGAGGTGGATCTACAAGTCTTTGTGGTTCTTCAAATTCTCGATCTTCTTCTTGAGTTTCTTCGTTCATGGTTGTATCATGAATTCTGGGTGATTCTGCTTCTTCAAGTTCTTCAGCAGGTCTCTTTCTAGATTTGTTGTAAGCTTTGTCTTCATCAAATGTCACATCCCTACTGATGTCAATCTTCTTGTATCCTAGGAAATATATTCTGTAAGCCTTCGAGCTTTCAGAGTATCCCACAAATATACCCTTCTTTCTTGAAGGATCTATTTTTGTTCTTTTCTCTTTTGGAATGTGTATGTACACAAGACAACCGAATATTTTGAGATGGCTGACTTCTGGTTTCTTTTCGAAGAAGACTTCTCAGGAGTCTTGTTCTCGAGTACTCTATGTGGAGTACGGTTCTGTAAATAGACCTTTTTTCTGGCAACTTCTGCCCAAAGATGCATAGGAAGATCTTGATCATGAAGCATTGCTCTTGCATATTCCATGATAGTTCTATTCTTCCTTTATGCAATCCCATTCTGTTGTGGATTATAAGGAGTGGACAACTCCCTCTTAATCCTCGATTATTTACATAGCTCTTTGAATTCATTCGAAGTGAATTCTTTGCCATTATCTAATCAAAAGGCCTTAATCTTCTTTTCAGTGTGATTCTCGATCAAGGCTTTGAATTCCTTGAACTTGTTGAATACTTCGTCTTTGTTCTTCATGAAGTAGATCCATGTCTTCCTAGAAAAGTCATCAATGAAAGAGACATAGTATACATACCCGCTTAGTGAGCTTGATGACATAGGACCACATACATCGGAGTGGATGATTTCCAAGATTCCTTTTGCTTTGCTTTCGCTACTTGGAAATGTCTTCTTTGTGTTCTTTCCTTTCGCACATCCTTTGTAGACCCCATCATGTTTTTCTTGTATTTCTGGAAGACCTTCAACATATTTGCTTGCAAGAGGTAGTGCTTTGTAATGCACATGTGGCAAGCCTTCTATTCCAAAGTTCATTTTTCTCTACTATGTCATGGACCAAGGCTTGTTCTAGATGGCCCTTCAATTTGTACAAGCCTCCTTCTTGTTCCCCAATCACTATTGCATCATCAATAGTCTTTCCTTCTGGCCACATGATGACTTGACCATCTATGAATGCAACCCTCATTCCTTTTTCATCTAAAGCAGATATGGAGAGAAGGTTATTCTTGAGTCCTGGTACAAACAATAATTCCTTCACTGTCATAGACTTTCCAGAGTCTAGTTTATAGGAGGGTTCCCCACTACCTTTTATTGGATACTGGTAGTCATCTCCTAGCTTCACCTTGTGGGGTGATTCATGTTCTAAAAGTTTCACAAAGGATTCCTTGAATCCAGTCATATGTTTGGAAGCCCCAGTATCTATAAGCCAATCATTGCTTCCATGAGTAATGTTTCCCATGAGAGATGAAATCAAAACATATTCTTACTCACTTGAAGAATCTTCACTTTCATATCTGGTTCTCTTTGATGAAGGTTCATCATCCTCTGTAGCATGAGCATGATGTCTTCTCTTATTTCCCTTCTTCTTGTGAGAGCTAATTTTGTTCTTAGGACAATCTCTAGCAAAGTGTCCTCTTTCATTACATGTATAGCAAATGAAATTAGACTTATCTCTAGGATTTATAGAGTTATTTCTTTGATTAGAGTACTTACTTCTGTGATGGCTAGATCTGGGTTTCTTGGATTGTACTGTGAGAGATTGATCTTCACTTCCCATCTTCTCTTCTCGAGCTGCTATCCGAACTTCTTCTTGAGAACATTCTTCCCACAGTATGCTAAACTTGAATAACTTCTTCCTGGCACAGATCCCTTGGATGAAGGAGTCCCATGTCCTAGGGAGACCATTCAAGGTGGTCATCACAATCTCTGCATTCTCCACTTCCTCATCTACTGCTTCCAATTGTTCCTTGATCTGAGAAACCCTTGTGAAGTAAGACTAGATGGCCTCTGCATTCTGAATCTTCACATTCTTTAGTTGGTTCCTCAAATTCATCTTCCGGTTTATGTTATTCCCTTCAAACAATTTGGTTAGGGCATCAAACATAGCTTTAGGTGTCTTGAGGGAGGACACCTATGGTATAAGGTGATCCTTGATAGAATCAGCAATGATCCTCTTTTCCATAACCAACTTCTTCTTATGTAAGCCCTTAGCCTTATCTCCCTCTGGAACTGGAACCTCCTCATTGATGTAGGAGTCCAACTCATTCTCTTCAAGAACCAGGGAGATCCTATACTTCCAGGCTTGGAAGTTATCATCTCCCTCAAGCTTTTCATCAAGCTTGGTATGATGAGACATCTTAATTGAGAACCTCAAATGGAAATACAAAATATTTAGATCTTACCAGGTCAAGTTGTCGGATTTGGATTTGGAGCTGAAATCTTGTAGTATTAGTTCAGGAGCAGATTAGGGTTTAGCTTTTCTGGAGTTCTGTCCAACCAAATGCTTTGAAATCGATCCCTAACTTTGATTTTGGGGAGGAGATCAATCTTGGTCTGGGCTCACTGAAAAATTCTTCTTCTGTGAAAAGCCCTAATTTTCGGCAATAGTGTCGGGTCCAAAACTGAAAAACCTCAGAATTGGATTCTACTTCAATAGAAAGATGCGTCCTAATGAGGAGAGTTAATCCAACCTTCTTTTGCTGAAAATATGCAGAGGAATATCCACAAACTAGGAATCCCTAGTTCCGGCAGCTGTACAGTGTCTTCTTCTCAGGTTAGCTCTGATTCCATGTTAGATTTTTAACATTAAGCTAGCATTATTAGGATCTTTTAACTGAGAGAGTAACAAGCACAACAATCAAACACAAGAGACAATGAACACAATGTTTTTACTCGGGGAAACCATAAATGGAGAAAACCCTGCAACTTCCTCAGAGATAGAATTAGCACCAAATAGAAAATCCAAAAACAGTAAGATGATCTCCCAACAACAATAACCTTCTTTCTATCTAGCCCCAGTGTCTTCTCCTTCCTCAACTATGCGCTACACTTGAGTGTGTATGAGATGTGTATCAAATAGAGAGGTCACCTCTCTATTTATACTGATTCCCAGCATGACTAACACCCTACTAGGGCCGAATTCACTAGGTGAGTCTAATAACCCTAGTGCCCCAAAACTGCAGGGACTTTAACCCTTAGACAATAGGAGGGTTACACAATGACTTGACATGAATTGTTTACATTATAGATCCTCCCGATTGGAACATCGGGGCATGACATCATGACTCAATTACATTACAGACACATCCTGGAATAAACATCGGGGTACAAGACATAAGATACATAGATGAATACATTCCAAAGTTACAAATACATCAACATTGGTAATGGTTGCAAAATACCTACTGGGTGTTGATGCTCAGCTTTAACTTGCTGACATTATATACACTAGCTATATATTCAACAACTTAGTTCTTCATATTAGGCCAAAAATACTCTTTTCTCAACATTGTTATCATCTTTAGATACCCCAGATGTCTGGAATAAGGACTTTTATGTACTTCGTTTAGAATCAACAATTTAATTTCTGGTATGTTAGACACATAAAGTCTGTTTTTATACAACATTAAGCCTTTTTCATTTAAACTGTAATATGTTTTTACATTTTTAGATTCATTCTGAGTTACGTTTTCTCTTAGATTTTGGTATTCCTTGTCTATTTTTATCCCTTCTTCTAATTTTTCATCTAATTATGTTTTATAACTGCTAATGGCAGCTATAAAAAAAATTATTGCATTTCTGCTTAAGGCATCAGCCACTTTTTTTTTCCTTTCCTTTGATTTTCTTGATTTCAAAATCAGATTCACTAAGGAAATATAATCATCTAGCTTGTCTTACGTTTACATTTTGTTGATTAAACAAATACTTCAAACTTACGTTATCAGACATTAACAAAAATCTTTTATTTATCAGATGATGGCACCACATTTTTAGAGCATGAATAATGGAAGCCATCTCTAAGTCATAAGTTGCATAATTCTTTTCGTGTGTTTTTAAATTTCTTGATTCATAAGTAATTACATGACATTCTTGTGTCAGTACTCCACCCAAGCCTTCATTGCATGCATTAGTGCATACAACAAAATTTTAGTATGGATCTGCTATTTTTAGTATAGGTGCAGTAGTTAACATTTCTTTTAATTTATTAAAAATTTCTTCACACTTTTGATCCCATATGAAACTTTTTAAATTTTTCTATAAAGATGTTATGGGATTCACGATCTTCAAGAATCCCTCGACGAATTTTCGATAATAACCAGTTATTCCCATAAATGATCATACATCTGTTACATATTTGGGGACATGCCATTCAATTATTGCCTTTATTTTATCTAGGTCTACTGATATTCCTTCCTTGGATATCACGTGACCTAGATACTGTATCTTATCTTTATAAAATTCGCATTTACTGAATTTAGCATATAGTTTATGTTCTCTTAGAACCCACAGTATTATCTATAAGTGTTCATCATGTTCTTCTTTTGTTTTTGAGTAAATTAATATGTCATCTATGAAGACGACTACAAATTTATCTAAGTATTTGCTTAGGACACTATTCATTAAACACATAAAGGTGGTTGGAGTGTTTGTTATCCCAAAGGGCATAACTACAAACTCATAGTGCTTGTATCGGGTTCTGAAAGCAGTTTTAAAAATATCTTCATCTTTAATTCTGACTTGATGATATCCAGATCTCAAGTCTATTTTTGAAAATATCGTTGCTCCGCATATATGATCAAACAGATCATTGATGCAGGGCATAGGATATCTATTTTTAATTGTCATTTTGTTCCGTTAGTGGTAGTCTATACATAGACATAATGTACCATCTTTCTTTCTAACAAATAAGACAGGTGCTCCCCAAGGGGATACACTTGGTCTTACATAATTTTTGTCTATCATTTCTTGTAATTGTAATTTTAATTCGTTAAGTTTTAAAATGTTCATTCGATAAAGAGCCTTTGAATTAGGTACAACTCCTGGTACTGATTCAATCATAAAATCCAGATCTCTCTTTGGAGGTAATCCTAGAATTTCTTCCGGGAAAACATCTGAGAAATCTTGTAGTATTGGGATATCATCGAATTTCAACTTATCTTCCTTATCCATGTGTTCGCTATTTATTATATGTACAAAAAAAATTTACAACCTTTCCTTACAACTTTTTTCATTTGTAAGGTTGAGATTTGTCTAACAAAAACTTTCCTAGGTATCCCTTTGACTGTAATTCTTTCTCCTTTATCACTTAAACAAGTAAATGTTTTTTGAAAACAATTTAAATTACTTGATGCCTTTCCAGCCAATCCATACCTATTAAAACATCATAAGACCCTAATGGCAATATATTTAAATTTACTTGAGTTTTAAATTGAATCATAAACAATCCAAAATTTTCAACATAATTAACTACTTTCCTTTTAGTTCATGTAGCTAACTGAACCAACCAGGACTTTATAAAAAAATTCAAAGATAAATTGCATTTTTCCACTAAGCTAGGTGACGCATAGCTTAAACTAGCACCTGGGTTAATCAGAATAGAAGCAGACCGGTTTTGTATCATACCTTGTACTTCCACCATGGAGGTTTGATGATCAACTTGTCGATTCTCAAAGGCTACATTGATTCTGGGCATTTCATTTGATACATCTCCAACTGTTTCCTCTTCCTGATTGGTATGCACATTGATGTAGTTCCTCCTTCTGTTCGGACAGTCCTTTGCATAGTGATGTACCTAAAATTCCTAGCACTTTACTGGTTCCTTATGTTCATTATTTTTAACGTAATTAGTAGGCATGTCTCTTCCTTTTGGCGCTGTAATGTTTTGTTGTGTTTTACCCTTAAAATCAGTTCCTTGATAGTTATTCTTAGAGAAATTCCGAGAGTTGTTTTTGAAACTTTTATTAGGCTTAAAACCTTTTCTTTTCTAGTCCAAGTTACTTGCTCTCTTATTCTTCCAGTTATGTATGCTTTCTCTCTTTTTAATTTGTTCGTAACAAAAATCATCTTTTCTCATTGCCTCTTCAAGGGTCTTTGGATTATCAAATTCAATTCTGTCCTTGAAGCTAGTAGGAAGACAACTTAAAAACCTTTGTATTTTAGGCTTTTCATCAATTATATATGGTACATATCTTAGAAAACTTAGAAATCTGCTACTTAAATCCTCCATTGACATTGAACCTAGTTTTACTTCATAAAACTCTTTATCTCTTTCTTCATAATACTGTTCATATAAAAATTACCTTTTAAAGTGTTTTTTAAATACTCACCAGGTTAAATACTTTTCCTTAAGGTTTTTGACTCTTTTTATGTCCTACCACCATATCTCAGCTTTTTTAGTTAGGTTGTAGATATCCATCTAGGATTTCAGTCAATCAGAGTAGTTATAAATCTAAAAGTACTTTTTCATCCCCAATAACCAAGCCTCAAATTCTTCCCCCTTTTCCACTTACCCGTTAAACATGGGAGGTTTTATCTTTTTAAATTCTCCTGAGATTTATTCATAAGGTTTATACTTCCTTTTTCTAGGTCTGTGGTTGCTTTCACTTCTTTCACTTGTGTATTTATACCTTCCCCTATGCGACCTTATGTTAACTCCTAAAGAATATTCACTATCAGAATATTTTAATTTCTTACTCTTGCATTTGTAGGATATTGTTCCAGAATCAGTTTCATATTCATTTCTTTTATCTTTACTTCTGTTGTGTATTTTTTCTAGTAAAATCTGATTTAGTTCTAAAATTCTTTCATTATCTACTTTCACAGTTTGCAATTCATCCTTTAAATCTTTTACTGTTGGAAGTAACTCTAAGGTTTGATTATTTAATTCCACATAAATGTTGTCTGGATTATTGTGATGGGATCCATTTTCAACAGATGCTTCAACACCTTCCATTTTCCTCTAAAACATAATTTTATATTTTTGTACTGAAATAAATTTAAAACATGATCAATATATTTGGTTTCCTGTTTGTATGCGAGTGAGCCAATTAGGCCTAGTGTTTGGAAACCTTGCTCTGATACCACATGTAACAACTCCAAATTTCGTAAAATAATTTTTTGTTTGTTTGTTTTAAGTATGTATTATTGTAATTACATAGGATAAGTAAACCCATATGAGGTGCATAAAGGTTACAAACAAAATACTGCGACTTAGGTCTAGCTGTGAAATATACAGGATAATAAAACTTCATACGACCTTTAAATATGTTCCTTCTTTATTCAAATAACATAATGATTCTTTGTGACAACATCATGACGCAACATATTGTTAAGTCGACACTACTTTGTTTAAGGTTACACCACTCTTGTTTTCTGTCAATTAAAGTTGTAGTACTTGTTGGTTATGTTATAGTTTTACTCGACTTAATGCTATGTCGATACTACTTTACTTTGGTGTTTGAGTTAAGAATGATATGTCAATAATGATTCTTCTAAAAAATGTACTTGCTAGCTCTATTTTAGTTTACTTACTAGACTCCGATATGAGCTTTAAAGAGTTTGGTTATGGTCTTACTTATCCTCAGAGCTAATGCATAAACTTATGTTCATCTATAGGTACTCTAAGAAGACTCTTGCCTAACTAGGGATGCTTTCCAAGAAGGGGTCTAAACAAGGGAAACAAAATGCTACCTAGAACACTCATGAGAATACATAAGCCTAAGTTATAACAAGCATAGGGTAAAAGAATGTAATGGAAGCAAGGTATAAACATAAAGCATGGTACGACCATAAGGTTTGACCTTACCTTAGGTAAACATGTGAAGTAAAGGTTATAATATCATCGATGAAAAGAAAGGATTGAAACTTAATGTGATTTAATGTTTAAAGTTTTGGTTTTAAAGTGGCGATGTACAGGCTACGTGATGGATTAATGCTGGGAAGCATGCCCGTCCCATCATAAAAACCTAAGGGCTTAACTCCTTTGGAAAAACTCCTCCATGTTGTATTATTTTGGTTCTTTCTCTGTGGCAGAGCCGTTTCTCTTTGGCTCTGCAGTTCATGGCATGAGCATTTAGGTTGTCGGCGTGGTAAAACAAGCTCTCAACCCTTCCTCAAAACACGATACCTCATTGTTATGAGTGCATCCACCATTGTATGTCGACTGCACTATCTATTGGTAAATTCGAGTTTAACTATGGCGTGTTTGGTGACCTCCTTCGTCCCGACCGAATCTCTATGAGGTAAGTCCCTTTTGGATACTGTTTCAAGTTTTGTTTTCATTTCTTCTATTCATGCTATAAAATATAATTTTTTTAATCTATAAATTAATATTTTGCAAAATATTGGTTCGTGGACTGCTATGGAAGGGTAGGTTGTTCTTCAAAAGGCCAAATGACCACAACATTGGTAAGACATGTACCTGCTCCTCTTGCTCATTGTGGCAATGTGGCTCGGCGATTTTGTGGCTTGCATTTTTCTGGATTGATTACTATGACTGCATTCTCGTGTTGTTGAGCAACAAAGGATAACCTTCTTGGTTTTTTTTGGCCTTATGGCACTTTTGTTTACTTTATTATCACAATCTTCCTTGTCGTGGATCTTTATAGTGACTGTAAAGGAATACTACCTGTTTATTTTGTTAAGCTAGAAACTTCGAGAGTTTTTTTACTGAGGTTGGAAAGATGGGACAATTTTCTAGGGTTTTTAGATATAGTTGTCTATTCGCTCTACAACCTGTAAATATACTATTGTGTTTTATAAAACTCCCGTAAGGGTTTTTGTAGTGTAGATACAATATCAATTTAGATGAGGTTTCTGGTTATGACTCTGTAGTTTGTTTTCAAATAATCTTTTTGAGGTCGTGAGGCCAATCCTGGATAATGCAGTAGTTAAAAAATGTAATGTTAAGGTCAAAGGGCCATTTCGTTGTTTTCTTTCATTATTTTCCTTACAAAACAGAGCAATTCTCTATCATGGTAATTAGTGGTATGTTCACGTTGTAGATAGACTAATTTTTGACTTATTACTTGTGGGTATAACTATCCATGACTGGATTTGAACTCGGGTTAAAAATGTTTTCCAGTTTATGAAGAGTTGATGTGCTAAAAACATGCCAAAGAGTGTTTTAGGAAAAATACTGTTTAACCTTAAACTAAGAGCCGTAAGGAAAAAAGTGTAGATAGTGAAATATAATTGATTTTAATAGGTTGTTTCTATTGCAATGAACTTGCTCTTATGTTTTCGATCTTTGTTTGTAAAGTAGTGGTATTTAGAAAATATAAAGTGCAATTTTCTTCTTTGTGCAAATAAATGGATGAATAGTTTAATATTTTGTTTTTGACCTTTATCTACAAGTGGATTTAGATTTTCTTGTTTTGGTTGTAATGGCATTGATAGGTTTCGACATCGTGACCTAAAAATTACTGAAGATTAATATTAACCTTGTTAAGTTAGTTACATAGATAATTATTTAAACCCTAGTTTAAAAGAATGTTTTGATCTGTTGGATAGACTCGAATTTATGATTTATTTAAATTAAATATTTCAGCTAGATCACTACGATTATAGTTATAAATATAAAACATGATTAACAAGTCCTAGATTACACATATGTTGATTATTAAAATGAAATATAGGAATTCCAGTTAGACAACTTAGTGGGGTTGAAAATTGAATCTTGTGCAAGATTTAATGGTTTCTTTCAACCCTAGTTATAACTTAAATATCTAAACTAGCCATTCGGCTAAATGTAATCTTTTCCTTATTCTAATCCTAACCATTCTTTCACAACAGAAACTGGAAGAAAATACATAAATAAAATAACAATATTACTAACTAAAAACATAGAGTGGATGGAATGGAATTATTATAATAGTTATCCCAAATGAGGACCGTAAGGATTGGATTTAAACAAATAGAATGAATAAGCTCATATTAACTTCATAGGAATATCTACTGATAACAACGTTACACTATATAAAACCCTAACATACATTATGAAAACAATAATACAATACTAAGATTTATTTTAACTTTGAAATCCATCAACATTCCTATACTTTTAGATACAAATTTAGAATAAAATTATGGATAATAAACAAAACAGTTTTAGAACCTGGATAAAGTGTAGAAGGGGGACAATGCCCAAAGGAGACCATTCCACCCAACCGTTTCCTGAAGCAGCCAAAATTACTTTCTTAGGATCCCCAAGCCTGTTCACTGAACCACTAGGATGAAGATGTTGTGTAGCATCCCACACAAAAAAAATCTACAACTTAGCACTCAATAGCAGACTTAACTCAACAATTTCACTTTAGCTATCCCCTCATCGAATTCCTTGTGCATGCCTGAATTTTTCGTTTGCAGTAGTCACAAGGATCATTCACTTGGAAAAGAATATTGTGATCCTCTTGCTCATTCGATGGTATTTATAAGATTTCCTAGGTATTTGGGTTAGTTTTGGAATTAAATGAGCCACCTGTTCAGTTCCCTCTCTTAGGGAACATGACTGCAATTTTAGGAATTTTGCTTCCTGCAACAGCTAGAAAGTGAAATGCTAGTGCTGCCACTTGTTAATCATCCTTCTACAGCTGCTCATCCCCCCTAGTGGGTCAATGAATACTCTTTCAACAATCTCCTTTGGATAGGTGTCTCTTCTATTTAATTATTTAAATAAATAAATATTCAATTACAGTCATCCTTGGCCAACTTGGCCATATAAACTTTACAATAATTTTAACATAATATTTCTGAAATAAATAAAAATATTTATTTTTCAGTTCAAGGTGAGTTATAGAATGTATGGTCATTTCCATATTTTTTTATGGTTTATTTGAGAGAAATTGCAGAGAACCAAATTGATATCAGTCAGTACTTGTTTTGCAAGGGAAAGGATTGTATATTCTTGCAGTGATAGACTTAATGGCACTATTGGTATAGTGCTTGTTCAATCATTGAGGAAAATAAATAAGAAGCTAATGAGTTGTGTTGTTCAACCAGTGAATTAAGTGAATCTCAGGTCATATCAATAAAAGTTTCTACATAAAATTGGACGATTGTGTTTTGAACAAGTATTTAAATACGAATTGAGAAATGATGAAATGAATGATGAAAAGCCTCAGTAAAGCTTCAATTTCCATGTATTAGTTCATCATTGACATCGCAGCAGTTGTGGAGTCAATATGATTATTTTCTATTTCCATTATATGAGATTCATTTCAAGAAGCTTGATACCTGAAATATTAGAAACAAATTTCCTAGTAGAATTGTTAAAGCTAATTTTATTTCTCATTGAAGTTGGGTTAACTTATGAAGTTTGAAAATATTTTGATAGTTTGGTGAATTTAGTTTGGGTTATTTATTCAATCCTGCACATATTGTGTTGGTTCCTCGAAGCTTACGAGCCCCGGGTTGACATTTTTATGTCGATTATTTATAGTGATATAATTTTCTTGAGAGATAGTACCATGATATTCTTCTTCCATAGTTGAAAGGGAGTCTACCTTCAATTTCTTACATGACTAGACTAAGGGTCCAACACTAAGTAAAAACACATAGATAGAAGTGGAATTTTGGTTTGCAATGTCACCTCCCTAGTCAAAATCAATAAACCCAATAAGTGGTTATGTACTATGACAATACTTAATACCATATTGTTAAGTTCCTTTAATATAGCGAAAAATTCTCTTTACATATATCTAGTTTTTTTTTCAAGGATCCTGCATGAACCAAGAAACCACACTAACAACAAAGGAGAGAGCAAGTTGAGGGTGATTTAAGTAAATTAGGCTACCAACCAGCTATCGATAAAGAGTGGCATCGACTCATAGAGAGTCACAATCCTTCGACAATTTAATGCCCAATTGATAAGGTATAGCACAAGACTTATAGTCGTCCATATTGAATCATTTCAAAATATCCAAAGCATATTTTGTTTGAGAAAGAAATATATCATCATTCATTTACAGAATTTGAATTCCCAAAAAGCAATGGAACAATGCAAGGTCAATCATTTCAAAGGTATATGCAAGTTGTTTCTTCAAACCCAGTTTAAGATTGACACTATTTTCATTTTATGACTAAACTATCAACATATAATGCCACAATAAAAGTATCACTATGTACATGTAATACATAAATACCATGTTGAGATTCACAATATTTGAAGTGAATATTGACAAAGAAACAATCAATCTCCTCATACATACCAAGCACGTGCTTCTTGTTTCAAACCATACAACGACTTCTTCAGTCAAAAAACAAGACCAAAATCTATCACAAAATAAAGAGTTTGTTCCATATAATTTTCTTCAGACAAATCTCCATGAAGAAAGAAACTTATAACATCCATTTGATGAAGTTCCCATCCAAAATGAGCAACAAGGGAAATAATCAATTGAACATAGTTCATCTTTCCAATAAGAGTTTCAGTGTAGTCAATGCTTTCTTGCTGAAAAAATCCCTTGGCTACCAGTAGAGCCTTGTGACGTTCAACAACACCGCAAATGTAAACTTGGTATTGTATACCCAACAACAGGCTTTATAATATTATTTCCTTGCGGTCAAGAACCAGTTCCTAAGTCTGAATATTCTTCAAAAAATCACTTTCAACAACCATAGTATTTTCCCATTCAGGAACCCACTGAGCATCAACATAGGTGTCAATATCATAGGTTTCAAGAACACATGCCATCAATGCAACACTACCAAGTTTTTTTTGGATGCAAGCCTGCTGGCAGTTACTAGCATCTTCAGCATCAAGTCCAACAACTTCAATTGTTTTAGCATCCCACTAAGGTAGACAAGTTGGTGGTGATTGAGGTTGGTCACAATTAGTCAAATAATAAGGTATGCCAATATTCTTAGTCAATGTAGACCAAATACTAGTTGACTCGATAGTATATTTTTGATTGTCTTGTTGAAGCTTCAAACAAGAATACAATCAATCCAGATTCTTCAACAATATCAAAAGGATCTATGTGCAATAAACCATAAGATAATAAAATAACTTATTACCTGAAATATTCTCATTAAAGATCAAATTTCTTCTCAAAATGATATGTTGTTTGACTAGGTCAAACAATTAATACACTTTTGATTCATCAAAAGAGTCCATAATGATGCAAGTTGTTGATGCAGGAAATTAAATGTTCCAAATCAACAATTTGGACCTCTAAGTTTACTAGACAAAAATGAAACTTAAAGGAACACCCTAATTTAAAACCAACAAAAACAAAATGATAAGACAAAATGAAAACACAAATACTAACATAAAAGTGTCCTAATTTAAAACCAACAAAACAAAATAACACCTTAAAACAAAATGAAAACACAAATATTAACCTGTGCCTTATATTGAAAAGATAAAATACTTATAAATATGAAATAAAAGAGTATTCTCTAATCAATTCTTACATGTTTAGCATAATTTATTTTGTTTCTTTTTGTGGTTATATAATTTCATTATTTTTATATGTTTTTTTTTAAATTAAATATTATTTAATTTTTTTAATTTAATTTTTGAATTATTGAAATTTTATATATTTATTTTGTTTCATGAAAAAAACACAATATAATACGTACTCCAAAATGTAAAAGAAAATAAAATAACAAAGAAAATATATATTTATTTTAATAAATGATGAATCATAAATGTAATAAACACTTTTAAATTAAAATTATCAAACCAAAGTAAATAAAGTGAATTTGTTTTCATCAAAATGAACGTCTTTTTACGAGTTTTCTTTTGTTTTTTTAATTTCCTTATATGAGTATTAAAAAACTCACATAAATTTTTTGTTTTTTTAATTTCCTTGTATGAGTATTAAAATACTCACATAAATTTTTTTGTCAAGAAAGACGATAACAATGTAACGAACTCAATTTTCAATTTTCTTCATGTTAAATGGGATAAATTTTTCTTTGATAAATATCTTTCGAATATTTAAAAATGTTAGCTTTGATGATAACATAATCCACTTCTCATACTCACAATCTTGAATACTATCTTAAATCGTTTTTCTTAAAACATGTAATTTAACTAGTTCACTAGTCCAATGTTAGTACTAAAGAATAATTGTTACAATAAGGTGGTTATCATAAATATGTAAATCATTTTGATGGTCAGCCATCTCTTTGTTCCGTTGGGTGTGATTAATAATATGAGATTTGAAGATGTGGTTCACAAATGGTAACTTACCACCATCTTAAACATCAGAGAAGAAAAACTTATATGATCATATGCATACCATTCAGTGTCCTAAACCTATACATAATACAAGGTTACATATACTTAAAAATAATCTTAACAACCAGATACTAACTAGTCATTAATCATAAGATTTCAATTTAATAAACCCAACTATACATTGTTGACTTTGTTATTAGTGCTATAATTCTAACTTCAAAAGATACTTCATCAATGACTTATTGGCTCATCACATAGATACAACTTTTACCATCTATTATCCATTATTCATGAATGATAATATCATATGGTTGGTTTTAGTTTCTCTTGAACATAAACATCTATATGCTATAAACATATTTAGCTAACATACTCCAAATCTCATCTATTGTGTAGAACTAAACAAAATAGCCTATTAAGTTAGAAAGGTAGGATTTGCAAACAATAAACATGCAAAACACCAAATAAGAGACCTCCACCAAAAATCCAACAAAGAGTGTTACAAATCTGTAGCGCAAGTGCCACACTTCATTTTGTTATTCCTCTAAGTCTCTTCCACAGATATCTTTGTCAAAATACTACTTAGCCTTAATGCAAGGTTCTTCTTTCCAAGGTGTTAATACCAACTAAAACAATTCAAAACCTTTAGCTTTTACTTAGCCTTAATGCAAGGTCCTTCTTTCCAAGGTGTTAATACCAACTAAAACAATTCAAAACCTTTCCAACCTATTTATCAAATATATACATTAAATAAAAAAACTACAACATAAACTTACATAGCTTTCCATACGTATGATTTAAACTTATATATATTTTTAATAAAGCTTAGCACTCCATCCTTTTAATTAAAAGCCATAACTAAATTGGACAACTAAGATTCACTAGGGTAATAAAGTAAGTATAAATACTCTATTAAGTGTAATTACATAAATTGAATGCTAAGCTCCCAACATAATTACATTCTAACACAACTCTTCTCAACTCTATGTACTTTCGTAAGAGGAATATATATACTTATGTATTAAATTTTGCTCACAAAATCAAATATTCTATACACTAACAATCAATTCTATGGCTCTCTATTGAGATTCAAACAGAGTTTTTCAACTGTATGAAGAAAATAAAAGGATTTGACTCTCCACACCCTAAGGCCAAGCCGAGATTAGCAAAAGAATGTAAGCATTAAAGGTCTTACAGTAGCTCTTCCCAACAAAAGGCCAGGCGAAGGTTAAGTCCACTTATTTACAACTAAGCCAATACCGATTTACATAGTATTTACTTTTCTTATGATAACGTTGTTTTTTCCAGTCCAAGATTTGAGATATAAAAACAAGGCTTGCTATCCACTGTAAGGTTTTTCTTGGTGAACATTTAAAACGCAGCACAAGGCCCTATCACCACGAGTAATGGTTAAACCACTTGTTTTATATTCCTAGACACCCCTTCGGTGTAGCTCGGGGGATTTAACCTAAGACCTCTGCTTTGATACCATGTAAGGTTTGAAGTTACACCAAAACCTGCAGATGTTGCTTTGATACCATGTAAGGTTTGTTGTTACACCAAAACCTGTAGATGTTGATGAACATTTGAAACCCAGCACAAGGCCCTATCACCAGGAGGGGTGGTTAAACCACTTGTTTGATGGGGCGGTTATACCATGTGGACGTACTTGTTTTATATTCCCAGAGGTGCGGCGACCCGATTATACCATGTAAAGGTACCCCATACTCCAACATCCACGACCAAGAATCAATAATTTCATAACGTTTAAAGATATTCCCTGGCCTCTCTAGAAGCCGAGCTTCCCCTCCTTTTTTTTCCTTGTTTAACAACTAATCTGAATTTCTACGTAGAGTGAATGGACCCTCGCACCAAAGATCAAGATAGATATAAACATAAAATGTGCGTGGTTCTCACTAAGACTTCAAACCACTCGTTTTAGCAAATGGCAAACCATATATTTATTTACATGTATTTGTCAATTCTACAGTCATTGGCTCTCACCACAGAGATTCCAATCCTTGCCTATATTTGTAAACTATGCGAATAAATAAGCTTGAGATACAGTCTCAATACTTCGATTTTTACTTACACAAAATTATTTTATAACCTTCGGTGACTGCAACCAAGGACTGAAAAAATACATCCGAGTATCTGATAACTTCTTGAACTTCCAACCGTCATGCGCACTGTTCTAACGCTTTTTCCCCAGAAAATGATTGTCGTATTCTCCACATCATGTAGAGAAGTCCTTCTCCACAGAAAATGCAGAAACAACTGGTACTTATGCTCTTCTCTCCACATATCCTGAATAGAAAAGCCCGTCATGCTCTGCTCTTCTTGACCAATATAGTATTTTTGAAACAAGAATTTAAAAAATAAATAAAAAACATAGCTTCTATCTCTCAACCGACTGGAGGTTTCCACATATTAAGAATTCAATGAAACTTTAAAATAAAATGGCCATCAATTTTGTGCGATCTTATTTATTTATTAATCCTGCTCATAGATTGTTTGTTTAACTTTCTGCTGCTATTTCTGTTTTTTTCTAATCCACTTAGTCACTGTGTTATATCAAGCAACAAAACCAATTCCAGATTTCTTCGGATGGCCAAGATCAACAAACATGATTTGATGAAGCCATCTTTCACTCTGGGTAACAATCTCAAAACAGTCAATAACAATATAACAATTCTTAGAGTGCCAATAGTTTCATGAGTCACCTTCAATGAGATGGTTATCGTGAGTAAATTAAGCCATGTACATCGTGGATGTAGCAACTATATTTCCATTCAACGACCATGGGAGGATTTTAGATGAACTGCAATCTGAAAATGACAGACTCTAGACTCTAGGGTGGAAGCCATTTTTAATTTTGTTACACATTTTCTTCTTCCAAAACAGAGATTTTACTCTTCCTGAACCTGCTCTTGTTACCAGATCAAGGAAAAACTGCGCAGTTAATCGAGTTAATCGTGTGAACTGCGCACAAATATACCCTTTTACCTGTTTTTTTTCTGCACCTTTTACCTATTTCTTTCTATCTCCAGTTTATTGCCCAAATTTTCTACCCAAAATTCAATATGACACAAAATGATTGGTCCAAAAGTAAAAATATTTTAATAATAATTTTATAAAGCATAACTCCATCTTTTCATATCTAAAAGACATTTACTGTGTAAATATGAAGATAAATACTTTTTGCTACATGTGAACCCTTCTATATGAATTTTTGAACGGGGAACTTGGAATTTAGTTCTTCCCATGGTCTTAAATTTGTGTGTAATAATTTTAAATTTTTTACACACAGCTTTTTAAGCGTGGTAAAAATGAACTCCATTAAACAATGTATTTTATCTTCTTGATGAAAGAAACATATTCATGATTTTTATGCACTTGTATTTATAAATAAGACATAAATATATATTACCATGACAAAGTAGCAACTACAGCTGGGTACAAAGAGCTTGGGCTCTGAACTATTTCTGAAAACTAAGAGCTTGAGCTCTCTGTTCTGCGCACTTACTCTATTCTTCTCTTTACATAAATATAACCACTGACTTCTCTGGAAAGCTACTAGAACATGTATTAAGACAATAATAATAAATTTATGACTAATATTTACCCAAGAACTTACTTATGAGCTACTATGTGACTGCTTAAATATGGTGAGAAGTGAACTCCATGACCTAAGAGAGTGACATAAAATTGTACTCATACAGATTCTAAGGGAGGCAGTGATGATGTGATGCACACCTGCTCATAAATAATGATTTCCAACACTCTCCCTAAATTATGAACAAATGAGAATCATTAAACAAAAAATTACCAAAAATATTTAAGAGCTAAAGAAAATTTACTGCCCAAATTTTTTCACTTCTAAACAACTTCGCACATACTGGAAAGTGTGCCTTGCCAATGATTTTGTAAAGATATCTGCCAAGAGATATTCAGATTTGCAAAATTCTAAACAAATCTCTTTGTTATTTACGAATTCTCTCATGAAATGATACTTGGTTTCAATATGCCCGGTTCTCTTGTGGTACACATGGTTCTTTTATAGTGCAATATCTGAACTGTTGTCACATTATATGGTTGTGGGTTCTTGCTAGATCTGAGAAAAATCCTTCAATATTCTACGCATCCAAAGTGCTTAACATGCAGAGTTACAATACTCTGCTTCTACTCATGAAAGAGTTACAATGGGTTGTTTCTTTGAAGCCCATGATACTACTCTCATACCAAAATGAAATGTATATGCATATGTTATTTTCTTGTCATCTATGCTACCTCTACTGTCATTATCTGTATATCCAACAAGTTTGAAATCCTCTTAGGTTGAATACACAATACCAAAATCTTTTGTGCCACTCACATACCTCAAAATTATTTTACCTTCTTGCTAATGAGAGTCTTTTGGTGAATCCATAAACCTTGAGATCAAACTTACTCCATACATAATGTTTCTCCTTGTCGCAATAAGATACATAAGACTTCCAACCAACCTTTTAAACAAGGTAGGATCTACATTTGATCCATCATCATCTTTACTCAATTTCAGATCTATTATTACTAGTGTTCGGGCTGCCTTACAATTGACCATTTTAAATCTCTTCAAGACTCCATTTGCATACTTAGATTGCGAAATAAATTTCAGATTGATGGACTTCAATTACCATAAAATATCTCATAAGCCCCAAGTCAGTCATTTCAAAAACACTTTCCATTCCTAATGTTGTTTCATATTCTCTTATGTGAAATCCATTTTGAGTAAGATTAGAATGAATTCGACTGTACCAAGCTCTAGGAGCTTGCTTCAATCCATAAAGTGCTTTATTCAATTTGTATACTTTGTCTTCTTGTCCTAGAACCTCATAGCCTTCTGGTTGTTCCACATACACTTCCTCCTCCAAATAACCGACGGATTGGAAAGATGTCGGATAACCGACGACAATCCACCGACGCTTAAAAAAAATCATAGTGTTGTACATGCGACAGGGAAGTGTTGAAAATACGACAATACGGCCGTCGAATTTTTGGTCGAAATGTAGTTGTGTGTACATACACCGTTGTTCTGGCTGCTTCCGCCCAAACATGCATAGGAAGATCTTGATTGTGAAGCACTACTCTTGCAGCTTCCATGATAGTTCTATTCTTCCTTTTCTGCAATCCCATTATGTTGTGGATTATAAGGAGTGGAAAACTCCCTCTTAATCCCTGATTATTTACATAGCTCTTTGAATTCATTCAAAGTGAATTCTCCGCCATTATCTGATCGAAAGGTCTTGATCTTCTTTTCAGTGTGATTCTCGATCAAGGCTTTGAATTACTTTAACTTGCTGAATGCTTCATCTTTGTTCTTCATGAAGTAGATCCATGTCTTCCTAGAAAAGTCATCAATGAAAGAGACATAGTATACATACCCGCTTAGTGAGCTTGATGACATAGGACCGCATACATTGAAGTGGATGATTTCCAAGGTTCCTTTTGCTTTGCTTTCGCTACTTGGAAATGTCTTCTTTGTGTTCTTTCCTTTCACATGTCCTTTGCAGACCCCATCATGGTTTGCTTGTATTTCTGGAAGACCTTCAATAGCTTTGCTTGCAAGAGGTAGTGCTCTGTAATACACATGTGCAAGCCTTCTATGCCAAAGTTCATTTGGCTCTACTGTGTCATGGACCAAGGCTTGTTCTGGATGGCCCTTCAATTTGTACAAGCCTCCTTCTTGTTCCCCAATCACTATTGCATCATCAATAGTCTTTCCTTTTGTCCACATGATGACTTGACCATCTATGAATGCAACCCTCATTCCTTTTGCATCTAAAGTAGATATGGAGAGAAGGTGCTTCTTGAGTCCTGGTACAAACAATACTTCCTTCATTTCCATAGACTTTCCAGAGTCTAGTTTATAGGAGGATTGCCCACTACCTTTTATTGGATACTGGTAGTCATCTCCTAGCTTCACCTTGTGGGGTGATGCATGTTCTGAAAGTTTCACAAAGGATTCCTTGAATCCAGTCATATGTTTGGAAGCCCCACTATATATAAGCCAATCATTGCTTCCATGAGTAATGTTTCCCGTGAGAGTGGAAATCAAAACATATTCTTCCTCACTTGAGAGTGGAACCAGATATTCTTTCATATCTGGTTCTCTTTGATGAAGGTTCATCATCCTCTGTAGCATGAGCATGATGTCTTCTCTTGTTTCCCTTCTTCTTGTGAGAGCTACTTTTGTTCTTAGGAAAATCTCTAGCAAAGTGTCCTCTTTCATCACATGTATAGCAAATGAACTTAGACTTATCTCTAGGCTTTCTAGAGTTATTTCTTTGATTAGAGTACTTACTTCTGTGATGGCTGGATCTGGGTTTCTTGGATTGTACTGTGAGAGCTTGATCTTCATTTCCCGTCTTCTCTTCTCAAGCTGCTATCCGAGCTTCTTCTTGAGAACATTCTTCCCATAGTCTGCTGAACTTGACTAACTTCTTCCTAGCACAGATCCCTTGAATGAAGGAGTCCCATGTCCTAGGGAGACCATTCAAGGTGGTCATCACAATCTCTGCATTCTCCACTTCTTCATCTATTGTTTCCAATTGTTCCTTGATCTAAGAAACCCTTCTGAAGTAAGACTGGATGGTCTCTGCATTTTGAATCTTCACATTCTTCATTTGGGTCCTCAAATTCATCTTTCGGTTTATGTTCTTCCCTTCAAACAATTTGGTTAGGGCATCAAACATAGCTTTAGGTGTCTTAAGGGAGGACACCTGTGGTATAAGGTGATCCTTGATAGAATCAACAATGATCCTCTTTGCCATAACCAACTTCTTCTTATGTAAGGCCTTAGCCTCATCTCCCTCTGGAACTGGAACCTCCTCATTGATGTAGGAGTCCAACTCATTCTCTTCTAGAACCAGGGAGATCTATACTTCCAAGCTAGGAAGTTATCAGCTCCGAGTCAAGCTTTTCATCAAGCTTGGTATGATGAGACATCTTAACTGAGAACTTCAAATGGAAATACAAAAGATTTAGATCTTACCAGGTCAAGATGTCGGATCTGGATTTGTAGCTGAAATCCTGCACTACTGGTTCAGGAGCAGACTAGGGTTTTGCTTTTCCGGAGTTCTGTCTAACCAAATGCTTTGAAATTGATCCCTAACTTCGATTTTGGGGAGGAGATCAATCTAGGCCTGGGCTCACTGAAAAATTCCTCTTTTGAGAAAAGCCCTGATTTCTAGCAGCAGTGTCAGGTCCAAAACTGAAAAACCTCAGAATTGGATTCTGCTTCGACAGAAAGATGCGCCCTAAGGAGGAGAGTTAATCCAACCTTCTTTTAGGAAGCCCTAGTTTCTGCAACTGCACAGTGTCTTCTTCTCAGGTTAGCTCTGATTCCATGTTAGATTTTTAACATTAAGCTAGCATTATTAGGATCTTTTAACTGAGAGAATAACAAGCACAACAATCAAACACAAGAAACAATGAACACAGTGTTTTTCCTCGAGGAAACCATAAATGGAGAAAAACCCGCAACTTCCTCAGAGATAGAATCAACACCAAATAGAAAATTCCAAAACAGTAAGATGATCTCCCAATAGTAGTAACCTTCTTTCTATCTAGGCCCAGTGTCTTCTCCTTCCTCAACTATGTGCTACACTTGAGTGTGTATGAGATGTGTATCAAATAGAGAGGTCACCTCTCTATTTATACTGATTCCCGGCATGACTAAAACCCTGCTAGGGCTGACTTCACTAGGTGAGTCTAATAACTCTAATGCCCTGGAACTACGGGGACTTTAACCCCTAGACAATAAGAGGGTTACCCACAATGACTTGACATGACTTGTTTACATTATAGATCCTTCTGATCAGAACATCGGGGCATGACATCATGACTCAATTACATTACAGACACATCCCGGAATAAACATCGGGGTACAAGACATAAGATACATAGATGAATACATTCCGAAGTTACAAATACATCAACATTGGTAATGGTTGCAAAAGACCTACTGGGTGTTGATGCTCAGCTTTAACTTACTGACATTATATACACTAGCTATATATTCAACAACTTAGTTCTTCATATTAGGCCAAAAATACTCTTTTCTCAACATTGTTATCATCTTTAGATACCCCGGATGTCTGGAATAAGGACTTTTATGTACTTCATTTAGAATCAACAATTTAATTTATGGTATGTTAGACACATAAAGTTTGTTTTTATACAACATTAAGCCTTTTTCATTTAAACTGTAATCTGTTTTTACATTTTTAGATTCATTCCGAGTTACGTTTTCTCTTTGATTTTGGTATTCCTTGTCCAGTTTTATCCCTTCTTCTAATTTTTCATCTAATTATGTTTTATAACTGCTAATGGCAACTATAAAAAAATTTATTGCATTTCTGCTTAAGGCATCGGCCACTTTATTTTCATTTCCTTTGATTTGTTTGATTTCAAAATCATATTCACTAAGGAAAGCTAATCATCTAGCTTGCCTTGTGTTTACATTTTGTTGATCAAACAAATACTTCAAACTTACGTTATCAGACATTAACAAAAATCTTTTATTTATCATATGATGGCACTACATTTTTAGAGCATGAATAATGGAAGCCATCTCTAAGTCATAAGTTGCATAATTCTTTTCGTGTGTTTTTAACTTTTGTTGATTCATAAGCAATTACATGATCTTCTTATGTCAGTACTCCACCCAAGCCTTTGTTGCATGTATTAGTGCATACAACAAAATCTTAGTTTGGATCTGCTATTTTTAGTATAGGTGCAGTAGTTAACATTTCTTTTAATTTATTAAAAATTTCTTCACACTTTTGATCCCATACGAAACTTTTTACCTTTTTCTATAAATATGTTATGGGATTCACGATCTTCAAGAGTCCCTTGACAAATTTATGGTAATAACCATTTATTCCCAAAAATGATCGTACATCTGTTACATATTTGGGGACATGCCATTCAATTATTGCCTTTATTTTATCTGGGTCTACTGATATTCCTTCCTTAGATATCACGTGACCTAGATACTGTATCTTATCTTTATAAAATTCACATTTACTGAATTTAGCATATAGTTTATGTTATCTTAGAACCCATAGTATTATCTATAAGTGTTCATCATGTTCTTTTTTGTTTTTGAGTAAATTAATATGTCATCTATGAAGACAACTACAAATTTATCTAAGTATTTGCTTAGGACACTATTCATTAAACACATAAAGGTGGTTGGAGCGTTTGTTATCCCAAAGGGCATAGCTACAAACTCATAGTGCCCGTATCGAGTTCTGAAAGCAGTTTTAAAAATATCTTCATCTTTAATTCTGACTTGATGATATCCAGATCTCAAATCTATTTTTGAAAATATCGTCACTCCGCATATATGATCAAACAGATCATTGATGCGGGGCATAGGATATCTATTTTTAATTGTCATTTTGTTTAGTTGGTGGTAGTCTATACATAGACATAATGTACCGTCTTTCTTTTTAACAAATAAGACAGGTGCTCCCCAAGGGGATACACTTGGTCTTGCATAATTTTTGTCTATCATTTCTTGTAATTGTAATTTTAATTCGTTAAGTTCTAAAATGTTCATTCGATAAGGAGCCTTTGAATTAGGTACGAATCCTGGTACTGATTCAATCATAAAATCCAGATCTCTCTTTGGAGGTAATCCTGGAATTTCTTCTGGGAAAACATCTGAGAAATATTGTAGTATTGGGATATCATCGAATTTCAACTTATCTTTCTTATCCACGTGTTCGCTATTTATTATATGTACAAAAAAAATTTACAACATTTTTCATTTGTAAGGTTGAGATTTGTCTAAAAAAAACTTTCCTAGGTATCCCTTTGACTGTAATTCTTTCTCCTTTATCACTTAAACAAGTAAATTTTTTTTAAAACAATTTAAATTACTCAATTTCTTTCCAGCCAATCCATACCTATTAAAACATCACAAGACCCTAATGACAATATATTTAACTTTACTTGAGTTTTAAATCGACTCATAAACAATTCAAAATTTTCAACATAATTAACTACTTTCCTTTTAGTCCCTGTAGATAACTGAACCAACCAAGATTTTTCAAACTTTTTCAAAGATAAATTGCATTTTTCCACTAAGCTAGGTGAGACATAGCTTAAACTAGCACCCGGGTTAATCAAAATAGAAACTGACTGGTTTTGTATCATACCTTGTACTTCCACCATGGAGGTTTGATGATCAACTTGTCGATTCTCAAAGGCTGCATTGATTCTGGGCATTTCATTTGATACATCTCCAACTATTTCCTCTTCCTGAATGGTATGCACATTGCTATAGTTCCTCCTTCTGTTCAGATAGTCATTTGCATAGTGACGTACCTGACATTCCTAGCACTTTATTGGTTCCTTATGTTCATTATTTTTAATGTAATTAGTAGGCATGTCTCTGCCTTTTGGCGCTGTAATGTTTTGCTATGTTTTACCCTTAAAATCAGTTCCTTGATAGTTATTCTTAGAGAAATTCCGAGAGTTGTTTCTGAAACTTTTATTAGGCTTAAAACCTTTTTTTTTCTGGTCCAAGTTACTTGCTCTCTTATTCTTCCAGTTAGGTATGCTTTCTCTCCTTCTACTTTGTTCATAACAAAAGTTGTCTTTTCTCATTGCCTCTTCAAGGGTCTTTGGATTATCAAATTCAATTCTGTCCTTGAAGCCAGTAGGAAGACAATTTAAAAATCTTTGTATTTTAGGCTTTCCGTCAATTATATATGGTACATATCTTAGTAAACTTAGAAACCTTCTACTTAAATCCTTCATTGACATTGAACCTAGTTTTACTTCATAAAACTCTTTATCTCTTTCTTCATAATACTGTTCATATAAAAATTACCTTTTAAAGTGTTTTTTAAAGACTCACCAGGTTAAATACTTTTCCTTAAGGTTTTTTACTCTTTTTATGTCCTACCACCAGATCTCATCTTTTTTAGTTAGGTTGTAGATATCCATCCAGGATTTCAGTCAATCAGAGTAGTTATAAATCTGAAAGTACTTTTTCATCCCCGATAACCAAGCCTTGACTTCTTCCCCCTTTGCCACTTACCCGTTAAACATGGGAGGTTTTATCTTTTTAAATTCTCCTCAGATTTATTCATAAGGTTTATACTTCCTTTTTCTAGGTCTATGGTTGCTTTCACTACTTTCACTTGTGTATTTATACCTTCCCCTATGCGACCTTATGTTAACTCCTGAAGAAGATTCACTATCAGAAAATTTTAATTTCTTACTCTTGCATTTGTAGGATATTGTTCCAGAATCAATTTCATACTCATTTCTTTTATCTTTACATCTGTCGTGTATTTTTTCTGGTAAAATCTGTTTTAGTTCTGAAATTCTTTCATTATCTACTTTCACAGTTTGCAGTTCATCCTTTAACTCTTTTACTGTTTGAAGTAACTATGAGGTTTGATATTTAATTCCACATAAATGTTGTCTAGATTATTGTGATGAGATCCATTTTCAACAGATGCTTCAACACCTTCCATTTTCCTCCAAAACATAATTTTATATTTCTGTACAGAAATAAATTTAAAACATGATCAATATATTTAGTTTCCTGTTTGTATGCGAGTGAGGCAATTAGGCCTAGTGTTTGGAAACCTTGCTCTGATACCACATGTAACAACTCCAAATTTTATAAAATAATTTTGTGTTTGTTTGTTTTAAATATGTTTGACTGTAATTACATAGGATAAGTAAACCCATATGAGGTGCATAAAGGTTACAAACAAAATACTGCGACTTAGGTCTAGCTATGAAATATATAGGACAATAAAACTTCATACAACCTTTAAATGTGTTCCTTCTTTATTCAAATAACATAATGATTCTTTGTGACAACATCACGATGCAACATATTGTTAAGTCGACACTACTTTGTTTAAGGTTACACCACTCTTGTTTTCTGTCAGTTAAAGTTGTAGTGCTTGCTGGTTATGTTATAGTTTTACTCGACTTAATGCTATGCCGATACTACTTTACTTTGGCATTTGAGTTAAGAATAATATGTCAATTATGATTCTTCTAAAAAATGTACTTGCTAGCTCTATTTTAGTTTACTTACTAGACTCCGATATGAGGTTTAAAGAGTTTGGTTATGGTCTTACTTATCCTCGGAGCTAATGCAAAAACTTATGTTCATCTATAGGTACTCTAAGAAGACTCTTGCCTCACTAGGGATGCTTTCCAAGAAGGGGTCTAAACAAGGGAAACAAAATGCTACCTAGAACACTCATGAGAATACATAAACCTAAGTTATAAAAAGCATAGGGTAAAAGAATGTAATGGAAGTAAGGTATAAACATAAACCACGGTACGACCATAAGGTTTGACCTTACTTTAGGTAAACATGCGAAGTAAAGGTTATAATATCATCGATGAAAAGAAAGGATTGAAACTTAATATGATTTAATGTTTAAAGTTCTGGTTTTAAAGTGGCGATGTACAGGACACGTGATGGCTTAATGCTCGGAAGCATGCCCGTCCCATTGTAAAACCCTAAGAATTTAATTCCTTTGGAAAAACTCCTCCATGTTGTATTATTTTGGTTCTTTCTCTGTGGCAGTGCCGTTGCTCTTTGGCTCTGCAGTTCTTGGCATGAGCATTCAGGTTGTTGGCGTGGTAAAGCAGGCTCTCATCCCTTCCTCAAAACATGATACCTCATTGTTATGAGTGCATCCACCATTGTATATCGACTGCACTGTCTGTTGGTAAATTCGAGTTTAACAGTGCCGTGTTTGGTGACCTCCTTCGTCCCAGCTAAATCTCTGTGAGGTAAGTCCCTTTTGGACACTCTTTCAAGTTTTGTTTTTGTTTCTTCTATTCATGCTATAAAATATAATTTTTTAATCTATGAATTAATATTTTGCAAAATATTGGTTCGTGGACTGCTATGGAAGGGTAGGTTGTTCTTCAAATGTCCAAATGAACACAACACCGGTAAGACATGTACCTGCTCCTCTTGCTCATCATGGCAACATAGCTCGGTGGTTCTGTGGCTTGCATTTTTTTGGATTGATTACTATTACTGCATTCTCGTGTTATTGAGCAACAAAGGGTAACCTTCTTGGTTTTTTTTGGCCTTATGGCACTTTTATTTACTTTATTATCACAATCTTCCTTGTCGTGGATCTTTATAGTGACTGTAAAGGAATACTACCCATTTATTTTGTTAAGCTAGAAACTTGGAGAGTTGTTTTACCGAGCTTGTAAAGATAGGACAGTTCGCCAGGGTTTTTAGATAGAGTTGTCTATTCACTCTGCAACCTGTAAATATACTATTGTGTTTTATAAAACTCTCGTAAGGGTTTTTGTAGTGTAGATACAATATCGATTTAGATGAGGTTTCTGGTTATGACTCTGTAGTTTGTTTTCAAATAATCTTTTTGAGGTCGTGAGGCCAATCCTAGATAATGCAGTAGTTAAAAAATGTAATGTTAAGGCCGAAGGGCCATTTCGCTATTTTCTTTCATTATTTTCCTTACAAAACAGAGCAATTCTCGGTCATGGTAATTAGTGGGATGTTCACGTTGTAGATAGATTAATGTTTGACTTATTACTTGTGGGTATAACTATCCATGACTGGATTTGAACTCGGGTTAAAAATGTTTCCCATTTTACGAAGAGTTGATGTGCTAAAAACATGCCAAAGAGTGTTTTAGGAAAAATGTTGTTTAACCTTAAACTAAGAGCCGCAAGGAAAAAAGTGTAGACAGTGAAATATAATTGATTTTAATAGGTTGTTTCTATTGCAATGAACTTGCTCTTATGTTTTCGGTCTTTGTTTGTAAAGTAGTGGTATTTAGAAAATCTAAAGTGCAATTTTCTTCTCTGTGCATATAAATGGATGAATAGTTTAATATTTTGTTTTTTACCTTTATCTACAAGTGGATTTAGATTTTCTTGTTTTTTTGTAATGGCCTTGATAGGTTTCGAGACCTAAAAATTACTAAAGATTAATATTAACCTTGTTAAGTTAGTTACATAGATAATTATTTAAACCCTAGTTTAAGAGAATGTTTTGATCTGTTGGCTAGACTCGATTTTATGATTTATTTAAATTAAATCTTTCAGCTAAATTACTACGATTATAGTTATAAATATAAAACATGATTAACAAGTCCTAAATTACACATATGTTGATTATTAAAATGAAATATAGGGATTCCAGTTAGACAACTTAGTGGGGTTGAAATTTGAATCTTGTGTAAGATTTAATGGTTTCTTTCAACCCTAGTTATAACTCAAATCTCTAAACTAGCATTTCAGCTAAATGTAATCTTTTCCTTATTCTAATCCTAACCATTCTTTCACAACAAAAACTGGAAGAAAATATATGTGTGTGGGGTAAAGATTAACAATGTTGTTGTTAATAAGGAACTCACTAAACTTGGAAAGAAATGAAAGGTTGTGATTGGGTTTGGATTATTTAAGTTAGATTGTAATTTTTATAACCTTTTTTAATTTTTAAAATATGTATTTGTAATTAGAGTTAATTAATGGTTTTATGTGTAGGGAGAAGACATTGCAAAAAGTATTATTGATTTACTTAGTTTAACTCTTTTATTCTTCTTTTCTAGTGTAAACTTGATTATATCTTGAGCGATGTATTTTCCGCGTGATGTGATTTGAGAATTATGTTGGTTCAAAACTTCTGAAGGTTTTGAAAACAAAGTTATTTTTTTTAACAAAGATTTATAAAAAGATTTTATCAATTTAAAAATAGATTTATCTATTTTTTCGTTCCACTTATTTATTTTTCTTTGTTTTCATTTATCTTAATTTTTTACTCATCTATTTTCTCGTTTCACTTATTTATTTTTCCTTGTTTTCATTTATCTTTATTGTTAATTAGTTTGTTTCTAACATCTCCTAGGTCACTCCTAATTTTTTAGTGGGTTAAAAAACACGATATAGTACTTCCTTAGGGTTCGTTTGCTTAAGCCAAATGATAATGACGGTTGAGAAACTGAACCCGAAAAGGGAGGAGTCTTCTATTCGACCTGGAACTTACAATCTCACCGCCTTGTTCCCGAACACTTCTTTATTTCCAAAATCTTCAAAAATTAAGGGAGCTTTTTACTTCCCAATTTCCACCGTGCCACAGTTAGTTGCCAGTATGCGAAGAAGATTTTTTAGGAGTAGAGTAAAAACATTGTGGCGAGACAGAGTAAGGGCTGTAAGCCCCAGTTAATTCAGCACTTCTTTTCTATTCAGGATATGTGGAGAGAAGAGCATAAGTACCAGTTGTTTCTGCATTTTCTGTGGAGAAGGACTTCTCTACATGATGTGGAGAATACGACAATCATTTTCTGGGGAAAAAGCGTTAGAACAGTGCGCATGACGGTTGAGAGTTCAAGAAGTTATCAGATATCTTTTTCAGTCCTCGGATGTATTTTTTCAGTCCTTGGTTGCAGTCACCGAAGGTTATAAAATAGTTTTGTGCAAGTAAAATTCCAAGTATTGAGACTGTATCTCAAGCTTATTTATTCGCATAGTTTACAAACATAGGCAAGGATTGGAATCTCTGTGGTGAGAACCAATGACTGTATAAATAAATATATGGTTTGCCATTTGCTAAAACGAGTAGTTTGAAGTCTTAGTGAGAACCACGCACATTCTATGTTTATATCTATCTTGATCTTTGGTGCGAGGGTCCATTTACTCTACGTAGAAATTCAGATTAGTTGTGAAACAAGGGAAACAAAGGAGGGGAAGCTCGGCTTCTAGTGAGGCCACGGAATATCTTTAATCGTGGAGCTTGACTCTTGGGCGTGGATAGCAAGCCTTGTTTTTATATCTCAAATCTTGGACTGGAAAAAACAACATTATCATATGAAAAGTAAATACTATGTAAATCGGTATTGGCTTAGTTGTAAATAAGTGGACTTAACCTTGGCCTGGCCTTTTGTTGGGAAGAGCTACTGTAAGACCCTTAATGCTTACATTCTTTTGCTAATCTCGGCTTGGCCTTACGGTGTGGAGAGTCAAATCCTTTTATTTTCTTCATACAGTTGCAAAACCCTGTTTGAATCTCAATAGAGAGCCATAGAATAGATTGTTTAGTGTATAGAATATTTGATTTTGTGAGCAAAATTTAATACATACGTATATATACTCCTTTTACGAAAGTAAATAGAGGTGAGAAGAGTTGTGGTAGAATGTAATTATGTTGGGGGCTTAGCATTCAATTTATGTAATTACACTTAATAGTATTTATACCTACTTTACTACCTTAGTGAATCTTAGTTGTCCAATTTAGTTGTGGCTTTTAATTAAAAAGATTAAGTGTTAATGATTGGCTTTATTAAATATATATATAAGTTTAAATTACAAGCATGGAAAGCTATGTAAGTTTATGTTGTAGTTTTTTTATTTAATGTATATATTTGATAAATGGGTTGGAAATGTTTTGAATTGTTTTAGTTGGTATTAACACCTTGAAAAGAAGGACCTTGCATTAAGGCTAAGTAAAAGCTATGTAAGTTTATGCTGTAGTTTTTTTATTTAATGTATATATTTGATAAAAGGGCTGGAAAGGTTTTGAATTGTGTAGTATTTTGACAAAAATCTCTGTGGAAGAGACTTAGAGGAGACTTGGAGGAATAACAAATTGAAGTGTGGCACTTGCACTACATATTTGTAACACTCTTTGTTGGATTTTTGGTGGAGGTCTCTTATTTGGTGTTATGCATGTTTATTGTTTGCAAATCCTACTTTTCTAACTTAATACTATTTTGTTTAGTTCTACACAATAGATGAGATTTGGAGTATGTTAACTAAATATGTATACTAAGACTTTATATACAAGAAGCATATAGATGTTTATGTTCAAGAGAAACTAAAACCAACCATATGATATTATCATTCATGAATAATGGATAATAGATGGTAAAAGTTGTATCTATGTGATGAGCCAATAAGTCATTGATGAAGTATCTTTTGAAGTTAGAATTATAGCACTAATGACAAAGTCAACAATGTATAGTTGGGTTTATTAAATTGAAATCTTATGATTAATGACTAGTTAGTATCTGGTTGTTAAGATTATTTTTAAGTATATGTAACCTTGTATTATGTATAGGTTTAGGACACTGAATGGTATGCATATGATCATATAAGTTTTTCTTCTATGATGTTTAAGATGGTGGTAAGTTACCATTTGTAAACCACGTCTTCAGATCTCATATTATTAATCACACCCAATGGAACAAAGAGATGGCTGACCATCAAAATGATTTACATATTTATGATAACCGCCTTATTGTAACAATTATTCTTTAGTACTAACATTGGACTAGTTAAATGACATGTTTTAAGAAAAACTATTTAAAATAGTATTCAAGATTGTAAGTATGAGAAGTGGATTATGTTATCATCAAAGCTAACATTTTTAAATATTTGAAAGATATTTATAAAAGAAAAATTTATCCCATTTAACAAGGTGAAAATTAAGTTCGTTACATTGTTATCGTCTTTCTTAACAAAAAAATTTATGTGAGTTTTTTAATACTCTGTTGTGCCCCTACCCCCCTACCCAACAGCCTTTAAAAAAAACATTATTTCATCAAATAAAATTGTATTTTATTTTTGATGAAATGTTTGAATTTCATATGGCAAAACTAAAGAATTAACAGCTATAGGTAACATTCGAGAAGCTATTGAAACATGAAATTCAATGTTTTTAAAGAAACCTTTGTGAACTATGGATTAGTTGACAAAATCACTATTTTGAAATTATTATTTTGAGTGGATAAGTGTTAATAATTGGTCATAACTTAGTAGTGATTTCTTATCCAATTATTTATTATTCGACTATGTGGTTTTGTTTTGAAATTGGAAGGCTGATTATTGTATTGATGACACCTTATAAATGGGTAATTTTGATTCAATTATTCAACTTGGCAATTCTGATTCATTTAACGATGGATATTGAAAGATAAAACCATGCATTCAATTTAAGAGTTTGAAAAATATTTTACTAAGCCTATCTTATTATTTTTACTATATTATTAAAGGTGTTGAATAAGTAAAGATCAAATAAGTATATTTATAATTAATAGACTTTCTTTATTTTTTATTATTATTTATACAAGATAAATAAATCTTTTAATTATTTTGTATAAATATAATAAATAAAGTTCTTTCATCTTTTAAATGTTTACCTAGAAAATTAGGTATAATTAACACTTTATTTTAATTTTATCATATTTGCACAAACACCAAGAATTAATATGAATTTTTTTAAAGGCTTAGAAATGAGCATACTTTTCTTTTTTATTGAAGATTATTGTCTAATTTATCCACCAGTTATTCATAACGGCACGTGGTTATTAATGAAGATTGAAGGAGCTATTAATTCAATGGAAAGGTTTGTGAATTTTGTTTGATCCACAACGGGATCCTCATATTAAACCAGCTATCTGTTCTTCGATATTGTAGAGATTTGAGAGATGCTGTTCTTCGATATTGTAGAGATTTGAGAGATGCCAGCCGAATCTATGGATTATTATATTGCTAATAATGATAAAACAAATATCATGTAGATGCTGAAATGTTTTAATTGCATATATTGAAACAAATCGCAGATTTTGAAAACGCCAAAAGAGCTGGAAAGATCATTGATTAAGCTATTTATTTTCTCATGATTGAATTCTGTTTACACTTCTTTCTTTTATTAGGTTTTTTGTTTTTCATGTGCAGATGCTAAGGAGATTGTTTTGATTCTGGAAATTGCAGGAGACGAATTTTATTCTCTGTCAGTTATTAAAAACGCGTTTTCAAATAACAGGCGTTTTTCCAGGCCACGTTGTGAACAAATGGAGATAGATATGAAAAATCCGCAACATGGGTTTTTCTCAGAACGGACCCATTAAGTTGTACTCACGAGGATTTTGCCAAAAAGTGATGGATTCTGGGAGATTTCGGGGGTTTTCTGGACGCAATTTTTGCAGTTGCGGCCGGCAAAATTTCGCCTGTGTAAAACCTAATTTGGATTCCGTTTTTGGTTATTTAAGCAGACTGGAATTTGCTGGAATGGGAGGTGAACGTGGGGGCTGCATGAGGTCGATAGTTGATGGAGAGGAGACAACAAGACTGTGGTTTGATTTATCTGCAATTTTAGACAGCTATCTGTCTTGACCTACGATATATTGAACTGGTGATATTTTTAATATATGTTTACAGTTTGTATAATTGGCATATAGTTTTGATATCTATCAGTCTTGTCATTTCTTTTCTATTTTATCTATGTTTGTTATAATTCTGTAAAGAATTTTGCAAATATACATGTCTTGTACGATTATCGATTTTTAATGTTTTTGATCTTGCTGATATGTCATGTTGTTTAATTAATGATCGATATCATTGTTTATATAATATGTAATGATTATTGTATGGTTTTGTTAATGTTTAAATTTCTTTAAATATTATCAAGTGTATTCATGCAGTATTTTTATTAGCATAGTTCGATTCCAGGTTTAATATTCTTTTCACTTTTGATAAGGATAAGATCGAAAATAGATTAATATGCTGTTTCTTTTAAATTATTTTATGAAAAACAGCCATTGAATTACATTAAGGTTCTTTCCTGATTTTTTTGTAATTAATGTATAATTGTTAATAATACAATTTTGTAATTATTTTAACATGTTAATATTTGATTAATTTTGTGATTATTATATTATAAGTTAAGATTAATTGCATAGATTTAGTTTATAGTTTAATTTAATTATATTAATAATTCATTAGTAATTAGATTAATTAGTTTAATTTTGTACATTTGTTAGCAAGTTTGTTGTGTATATTTGTAGGTATTTGATAGATTTAACAATAGTTTTGTTTTAGTTTTAGACTTTCAGGCTAACAGAGCCTTTAAACCTGTCGGAAGCAACCATCCCAAACAGCTTGTAACCTGCTCTAAGGATCTCGGTCTGGGTTGTCTTCCATGTTACGTGCATATTCACATATGCCCGTCAACATACTCATATAAAGAAATTAAAAAAACAAAAGAAAACTTGTAAAAAGATGTTCATTTTGATGCAAACGAATCATCTTTCTTAACAAAAAAATTTATGTGAGTTTTTTAATACTCATATAAAGAAATTAAAAAAACAAAAGAAAACTTGTAAAAAGATGTTCATTTTGATGCAAACGAATATTGTGTTTTTTTGAAACAAAATAAATATATAAAATTTCAATAATTCAAAATTTACATTAAAAAAAATTAAATAATATTTAATTTTAATTTTAATTTTTAAAGAAACATATAAAAATAATGAAATTATATAACCACAAAATGAAACAAAATAAATTATGCTAAACATGTAAGAATTGATTAGAGAATACTCTTTTATTTTATATTTATAAATATTTTATCTTTTCAATATAAGAGAGATGTTAATATTTTGTGTTTTCATTTTGTTTTAAGTTGTTATTTTGTTTTGTTGGTTTTAAATTAGGACACTCTTATGTTAGTATTTGCGTTTTCATTTTGTCTTGTCATTTTGTTTTTGTTGGTTTTAAATTAGGGTGTTCCTTTAAGTTTCATTTTTGTCTAGTCAACTTAGAGGTCCAAATTGTTGATTTGGAACATTTAATTTCCTGCATCAACAACTTGCATCATTATGGACTATTTTGATGAATCAAAAGTGTATTAATTGTTTGACCTAGTCAAACAACATATCATTTTGAGAAGAAATTTGATCTTTAATGAGAATATTTCAGGTAATAAGTTATTTTATTATCTTATGGTTTATTGCACAATGATCCTTTTGATATTGTTGAAGAATCTGGATTGATTGTATTCTTGTTTGAAGCTTCAACAAGACAATCGAAAATATACTAGCGAGTCAACTAGTATTTGGTCTACATTGACTAAGAATATCGGCATGCCTTATTATTTGACTAATTGTGACCAACCTCAATCACCACCAACTTGTCTACCTTAGTGGGATGCTAAAACAATTGAAGTTGTTGGACTTGATGCTGAAGATGCTAGTAACTGTCAGCAGGCTTGCATCCAGAAAAAACATGGTAGTGTTGCATTGATGGCATGTGTTCTTGAAACCCGTGATATTGACACCTATGTTGATGCTCAGTGGGTTCTTGAATGGGAAAATACTATGGTTGTTGAAAGTGATTTTTTGAAGAATATTCAGACTTAGGAACTGGTTCTTGGCCGCAAGGAAATAATGTTATAAAGTGTTGTTGGGTCTAAAATACCAAGTTTACATTTGACGGTGTTGTTGAACGTCACAAGGCTGTACTGGTAGCCAAGGGATTTTTTCAGCAAGAAAGCATTGACTACACTGAAACCTTTGTTCTTGTTGGAAAGATGAACTATGTTCGACTGATTATTTCTTATGTTGCTCATTTTGGATGGGAACTTCATCAAATGGATGTTATAAGTTTCTTTCTTCATGGAGATTTGTCTGAAGAAAATTATATGGAACAAACTCTTTATATTTTGATAGATTTTGGTCTTGTTTTTTGACTGAAGAAGTCGTTGTATGGTTTGAAACAAGAACCACGTGCTTGGTATGTATGAGGAGATTGATTGTTTCTTTGTCAATATTCACTTCAAATATTGTGAATCTCATCGCGGTATTTATGTATTACATGTACATAGTGATACTTTTATTGTGGCATTATATGTTGATAGTTTAGTCATAAAATGAAAATAATGTCAACTTAAATTGGGTTTGAAGAAACAACTTGCATATACCTTTGAAATGATTGACCTTGCATTGTTCCATTGCTTTTTGGTAATTCAAATTCTGTAAATGAATGATGATATCTTTCTTTCTCAAACAAAATATGCTTTGGATATTTTGAAATGATTCAATATGGACGACTATAAGTCTTGTGATACACCTTATCAATTGGGCATTAAATGTCAAAGGATTGTGACTCTCTATGAGTCGATGCCACTCTTTATCGATAGTTGGTTGGTAGCCTAATTTACTTAAATCACCCTCAACTTGCTCTCTCCTTTGTTGTTAGTGTGGTTTCTTGGTTCATGCAGGATCCTTGAAAAAAAAACTAGATATATGTAAAGAGAATTGTTCGCTATATTAAAGGAACTTATCAATATGGTATTAAGTATTGTCATAGTACATAACCACTTATTGGGTTTATTGATTTCGACTAGGGAGGTGACATTGCAAACCAAAATTTCACTTCTATCTATGTGTTTTTACTTAATGGTTGGACCCTTAGTCTAGTCATGTAAGAAATTGAAGGTAGAATCCCTTTCAACTATGGAAGAAGAATATCATGGTACTATCTCTCAGGAAAATTATATCACTATAAATAATCGACATAAAAATGTCAACCCGGGGTTCGTAAGGTTCGAGGCACCAACACAATATGTGCATGATTGAATAAAGAACCCAAACTAAATTCCCCAAACTATCGAAATATATTCAAACTTCATAAGTTAACCCAACTTCAACGAGAAATAAAACTAGCTTTAACAATTCTAAAGGAAATCTGTTTCTAATATTTCAGGTATCAAGCTTCTTGAAATGAATCTCATATAATGGCAATAGAAAATAATAATATCGATTCCACAACTACTGCAATGTCAATGATGAACTAATACATGCAAATTGAAGCTTTATTGAGGCTTTTCATCATTCATTTCATCCTTTCTCAATTCGTATTTAAATACTTGTTCAAAACACAATCGTCCAATGTTATGTAGAAAATTTTATTGATATGACCTGAGATTCACTTAATTCACTGGTTGAACAACACAACTCATTAGTTCCTTATTTATTTTCCTCAATGATTGAACACGAACTATACCAATAGTGCCATTGAGTCTATCACTACAAGAATATACAATCCTTTCCCTTGCAAAACAAGTACTGACTAATATCAATTTAGTTCTCTGCAATTGCTATCAAATAAACCATAGAAAAAGATGGAATTGACCATACATTGTATAACCCACCTTGAACTGAAAAATAAATATTTTTATTTATTTCAGAAATATTATGTTAAAATTATTGTAAAGTTTATATGGCCAGGTTGGCCAAGGATGACTGTAATTGAATATTTATTTATTTAAATAATTAAATAGAAGAGACACCTATCCAAAGGAGATTGTTGAAAGAGTGTTCATTGACCCACTAGGGGGGATGAGCAACTGTAGAAGGATGATTAACAAGTGGCAGCACTAGCATTTCACTTTCTAGCTGTTGCAGGAAGCAAAATCCCTAAAATTGTATTCATGTTCCCTAAGAGAGGGAACTGAACAGGCGGTTCATTTAATTCCAAAACTGACGCAAATACCTAGGAAATCTTATAAATACCATCGAATGAGCAGGAGGCTCATGACATTCTTTTCCAAGTGAATGAACCTTGTGACTACTGTAAACGAAAAATTTAGGCACGCACAAGGAATTTGGTGAGGGGATAGCTAAAGTGAAATTGTTGAGTTAAGTCTGCTATTGAGTGCTAAGTTGCAGATTTTTTCTGTGTGGGATGCTACACAACATCTTCGTCCTAGTGGTTCAGTGAACAGGCTCGGGGATCCTAAGAAAGTAATTTTGGCTGCTTCAGGAGACGATTGGGTGGAACGGTCTCCTTTGGGCGTTGTCCCCCTTCTGCACTTTATCCAGGTTCTAAAACTATTTTGTTTATTATCCAAAATTTTATTCTAAATTTGTATCTAAAAGTATAGGAATGTTGATGGATTTCTAAGTTAAAATAAATCTTAGTATTGTATTATTGTTTTCATAATGTATGTTAGGGTTTTATTGTTATGTATCTATTATTATGAGCAATTATTTTAATATTAATGTAGTATTAATTAAAACATAGGATCACACCCTTTAGCGATGTATTTTTTTACCATAA
>LPNX010292608.1:27470-116888 GCA_001517045.1 Pseudotsuga menziesii | reverse complement strand
AAACTTAAGGGAAAATAAAGATTTTATTATATAATAATTAATTATTATTCCTTAAATCTCACCATTCTTAATAAAACAAAATTCCTCCCTGCACAAGAAAAATAACAGAAATGAATGAAATTAAAGAAAGCATGGCAAAATTAGAGCTTAACCAAGCCCAAGGTTCTAAAAATATTGAGGGTTTACACTCAAGACTCAACCAAATCGAAGGACAACTACACAAAAGCAAAATTGAATTATGAGAGACTGTCAAAAAAGAAGTCAATGAAGCAGTATCTTGGGAGATGGAAGGTGTAAAGAGAAACATCACAGTATTGTTCGAATCTAGGTTAAGCAAACTCGAGCATAATTTGGAAAACACAATTACTACAATTGTGTGCAATATGTCAAAGGAAGACCAACCATCCTCAAATTCAAGGCACCATAAGACAATTCGTCCCAAAAGAGGAAGTCCACAAGAAGAGTTCAATCACGATCTCTCTCCAAATCATGAGTAGTCACCTTCTCCTCCAAAAATGAATGGATATCAAATGAAACCCAAGTTAGAATTGTCAAAATTCAATGGAGACATAAAACGGAGCGTGGTGTGGATCAACAAGGCAGAAGAATTTTTTTCCATACACAATATCACAGCTGAATGATAAAATATGCCTCTATGCAACTAGAAGAGCGGGCTTACAACTGGTACATGTGGTGGAAGGTTACAACACAGGAAACTAAGAGCAAGTGGAGAACAATAAAAAATGATTTCTTTAAGAGGTTTGAAGACTTAAAAGAAAAATACATCTTCGCAAAACTTACCAGACTGCAGCAAAAAGGCGATGTCGATGAATACACCGACAAAGGGGAAGCCCTGGTGACACGTGTGCCAGAAATCAAAGACAGTCAATGCCTCCAGACTTATGCGTATGGACTAAAACCCTATATAAGAGATGGACTAGAGCTACTAAATGTATCAACCTTGGACAAGGTGAGACGCAAGGCAAAAATCATTGAAGAAAAATTAAAAAAAACATGGAACAAAAACCATGACAAAGATAGAAGGTCTATTCAAAATACAAAAATCGACACCAAATACCAGCCACCACATCTGAGGAATGACAACAAAACCACCTTAGAATCCCAACGGATGAAAGAATGAAAGTGTAAGTATTGCAGAGAGAAGTGGGACCCAAGACACAGATGTTTAAAAAAAGAGACCACCAAGAACTTATCTCAATGTGAAGCAGAAGCAGAAGACAAGTCAGATAACGATGAATCCGACATAGAAGAAACTTGTGACATCAAATATTCCTTGTTAGATTCAGAAGATGAAGAAACTCCCAAAATATCAATTGCAGCCATAACAAGAATACACCAACCACAAACATTAAAATTAAAAGGGCATATAAAAAATAACAATGTTGTAGTCCTATTCGACACAGGAAGCACCCATAATTCCATCGACGTAAGTGTTGCAAAGAGGCTTAAACTTTTCATATATCCAGTACCCAACATGAAAGTAATGGTAGCAGATGGAAAAAAGATAAAAAAAGTAGGGAAATGCCACAAAGTTAAGCTGCAAATACAAGACTATAAACTTGAGTCAGAATTTTATGCAGTGCCCTTAGGAGGAGTTGATGCAGTATTAGGAATTCAGTGGTTGCAAACACTAGGTACCTACTCAGAAAACCACCAAGAACAATTTATAAATTTTAAATGGAAAGAAGAAAGATAAAAATTATATGGGTTCCAACCCCCTCGCACGCAAATTGTGTCATCCCACAAAATGGAGAAGCTAATTTGAAAAGGAGCACCAACATATGTCGTACAATGCCAGGAGATGGAATTATATACTTTAGAAGTAGTTAAACAAGATCATCCAAAGATCCAAGGATTAATCCAAAAATACAAAAAGTATTCGAAGACCTCCCCATGGAGTTACCACCAAAAAGGAATATCGAGCATGTCATCGAAATCAAGTCAGGATCTAGCCTTGTCAATGTTAAACCCTATAGGTATCCACACCACCATAAGATGGAGATTGAAATATTAATACGTGATTTATTGAAATGTGGACTGATTACAGAAAGTTGAAGTCCTTATGCTGCACCAATAGTACTGGTACGAAAGAAGGATGGATCATTTAGGCTATGCATCGATTACAGAGGACTAAACAAAATAACTATTAAAGACAAATTCCCCATTCCATTTATCGATTAAAATGCTGGACGAACTGCATGGCACAAGGTACTTTTCAAAATTAGACTTAAGGTTAGGATATTACCAATCCAGAGTAAGGCTAGAAGATGTGGTGAAGACAGCTTTCCAAACCCATGAGGGACATTAAGAATTTAAGGTAATGCCTTTTGGGATAACTAACGCCCCAGCGACATTTCAAGCAACCATGAATAACCTATTCCAGTCATTCCTAAGGAAGTCTGTATTAGTGTTTTTCGATGACATCCTTATATACAGTAAGACATGGAAGGATCATCTCACACACCTAGAACAGGTGCTCTCTATTTTAAAATAAAATTAGTTCTACTCTAAGATGTCCAAATGCATGTTCGGTAAAGAAGAAGTGAGCTATCTAGGACATGTAATATCTAAAGGAGTCAAGGTTGATCCAGAAAAAATCAAATCCATCACAGAATGGCCCAACCCCACTAACATCTCCAAGTTAAGAGGATTCCTTGGGATAACGGGATACTACAGAAGATTCATTAGGAATTATGTGCACAGAACCGCACCCTTATCCAACCTTCTAAAAAAGAATGCATTCCATTGGAATGAAGAAGTGAAATTTTCTTTTGAAGCCTTAAAAGGAATTATGTCCTCCACACTTGTTTAGCTACCCCAGACTTCTCCAAACCATTCGTGATAGAATGTGACACTTCAGGGTATGGGTTGGGAGCAGTACTAATGCAAGATGAACACTCGATAGATTTTGAGAGCAGGAAATTAAACAAGCGAGAACAATTGAAGTCTACATATGATAAAGAAATGCTGGCAATTATGTAGGCATTGGTAAAGTGGAGACAATACTTATTAGGGAGAAAATTCATGATCCGCACAGACCATAATAGTCTTCAATACCTACTTCAACAAAAAACGTTGTCCACAAAACAACAGAAGTGGATAGAAAAAAATTGTTGCTTTCGACATGGAAATAATACACAAAAAAGGGAAGGAAAATGTAGTCGCAGATGCACTCTCCAGAAAAGATGAGGATATTACCTCTTACTTCATCTCAGTTGCAATTCTAGAATGGCTGAATGAAATATGAAGTGAATACGCCAAGGACCCAGAAACAAGCACTATAATTAACAACTCCAACCGTGACCCCAAGTTTGAATGGAAAAACGATATTCTTTGGTATAAGGGGAGGATTTATTTGAACTCAAACTCTAAATTCAAGGTTAAAGCAATAAAATAATCCCATGATTCACCAACCGCCGGACATGTAGGATTCTTCAAATCTTATTATAATGCAAGAAGGTCATTTTTCTGGAAGGGAATGCAGAAAGATATCCAGCAATATGTGGCAAAATGCAACAATTGCCAGAGAAACAAAAGTGAAAATGTTTTAACCCCAGGGTTACTCCAACCCCTACACATTCCAAACCAGAAATGGGAAGATATATCAATGGATTTCATCGATGGGTTACCTTCGTCAGAAGGAAAGGACAAGATCCTTGTAGTGGTCGATCGATTAACCAAATTTACTCACTTCATGGCAATAAAAAAAACAGACATGGCAAAACAAATTGCAGAAGTATTTTGCAAAAATGTCTACAAATTGCATGGCTTCCCAAAAGTCATCGTCAGCGATAGAGATGCAAAATTTAATGGAAAATTTTGGAGGGAATTCTTTAAACAAATGGGTACATCACTCAATATGAGCTCAGCTTACCACCCCCAAACAGATGGTCGGACTGAAGTCGTAAATAAATGCTTAGAAGCATATCTACGTTGTTTCGTAACAAATAAACAAAACCATTGGTCTCAATGGTTACACTTAGCAGAATGGTGGTACAATTCAACATACCACACCTTCACAAAAATGACCCCTTTCCAAGCGTTATATGGGCATGAACCTCCAAATTGGAAGGAGTTAGTTCTAAACGACAATAATGTTCCAGAAGTAAGGAACCAACTAGAGAAATCCCAAAAAACAATTGAATTACTAAAGGATAACTTAATCATGCACAGAATCGCATGAGGCAACAAGAAGATCAACACAGAACCGAAAGAGAATTTGAAGTAGGAGATTGGGTATTTGTAAGACTCCAACCCTATAAACAGGTATCCCTTAAAAGTGGAGGGAAACACAAGTTGTCCCCAAAGTTCTATGGACCGTACCATATTATCTAGAAGATTAGTCAGGTGGAATATAAACTATAGTTACCTGATAAAAGTCATATCCACAATGTCTTCCATGTATCATGTCTCAAAAAATGTTGGGTAAACATCAAATAGTACAAACAATACTTCCTATGTTAGATGAAGAAGGAAGGGTCATTTGGGAACCTGAGGCAATCATTGCAATTTGAGAAAGAAAACTTCGTTCTAGAACACTCAAGGAATATCTCATTAAGTAGAAGAATTTTCCAGATGAAGACGCATCATGGGAGATTGTATCCATGGATGATTTCAAATGCGTGTACATTGTTGATTATATATGCTAGAATAGATCTAACACCAATATATATAGTATGATTGTCTTGTTTACTTGTTGTTGAGGAAGTGATTTATCAATTCAAGCTAAAGTTGGAAAGCTCAACGGGGATCTACTTCAACCGTCCAGAATAAGGTACGAGGTCTGATCCTTTAGTGTTAGATATTTAATTTCTATTGCATATTGGAAAGGATTGATTTCTAGAGTCAAGTTGTCTATTGTGGTACCCCAAGCCATAGGAATTTCTCTCCGTAACAGAATTGGCGACTCTGCTGGGGAGTTCCTAGTAGTTGTCCTTTGGGGGTTTTCTATCGGCATTCAATGACTTTGAATTGCTCTTTTTCTCTTGTTTCTGTGTCGGGTCTGGGGGCATGTTTGCCTGGTAGTGTCTGATTGGTGTGAAGTTTGTCTCAGCTTGTCTGTTTTCCTTTATTTTTATGCACCTTTCTTCCTGTATGCGAGTTTTTAACTCAGAGTCGCGTATATACACAGATTTCACTGCTATTTTCGCGTACACACGCGGATTTACTGCGAACAGTCGCGTATGCCCTTAGTTTTTCCTTCTAGAGGAAGTTGGATGGTTGCTAGGTGAATTTTGATAATTGCTGAGTCTCCTTTGATACTTCTAGAGTCTGTATACACCTCTATTTCTGACCAGAGACGTTTTTTTTAGGGTAAAAATTTCTTTTTTTTTAATAATGTTCTTGTCATTGCATTTTTTGTTTTTGTTTTGGGATTAGTGTATTAGATTTCTTTTACCTTAGTACTTTGCTTGAGTGTTGCTTGAGTGTGCTTGCAGAGTCTGGGCGTTGTAGAATCATTCTTTTGCTTTTATATCTCATTTTTATTTCAAAAAATCCAAAAATATTTGCTTATCATCATGCATTGCATCTTGCATTTTGCATGGTACTTGCACTAGATTTGCTTTGGAGTATTAGTCAGGATTTCATATAGAAAAGATTGCATTTAGCATTTGAAGAAAATTGTGCATTTCACGTAGTAGCATACCCTGTTTTTCATGGACACAATGCATTTGCATTGATTGTTAGGTGTGCATTTTACTTCATGTTGTGCCATAACACCATTAGTTGCACGGCCATATACCTATTTTGAGTAATAAAGCCAATTAAAATCAACGCTTAAATTAAAATGAACTACACTATTTTATTTGATAGGGTTTACCAACGAGATTAGGTTTTAGGGTCTTGGAATAGTTCATTGTGAGTAAATTCTCCAAGACTACTAAACAACAACATGTATGTGTCTGTCCAGGTGAGTGTGTGAAATTCCTTGGTATAACCAGTGTTTCTCAGGATCCTCCTCTCAAAAGGGAGTTAAGCACGAGGTAGTGTGAGTAGTTATTGATTGGGATGACCCCTAGTCATAACTGAGTAGCACCGGAGATATTTCTAGGATTGTATTCATATTTGGGGGCTCTTTCGAGAGTTTCAAGCTTTGCTACCCTACCCATACAGTCAATCCCGCCTGCAATTGTCTGCCTGAGCATTAATTATATTGAGGTGACCTTAGTGGCCTTACCTAGGATATCAAGGGGGTACTCTACATGGGTTATTCTGCGGGTGTCCCGGCCAGGTTGGGGTCGGACAGCATAGTCGTTTACGCGTTGAAGCTGAGGGCCACAATAATTGGTTACATACCTCCGCTTGTTGTGTATGGGAGTCTCAAGCCTCTCCTAGGTGAGACATACCTGCTGCATTCGGGAGCTCACTTATCCTGCCCTTGATTTCTTGTATTTGGCTTTAGATTTTATTGGTGATTGCTCTGTGCACATTAGCTTACCTAGGGTTTGTGTAGATAGAGAGTCTTTTATATTTTTTGAGTCATTGTGGATTCGGGTGTGACTCCTCGTCGTTCTCGTCATTTAGCAGGACTTCTGCCTTCTACATCTCCTCATCCTTTGGAGAGAAATAGATAGTCTAGACGGACTACTTCGCACATTGATTCACACACCATGGGAGACCATATAGAAGGTATTCCTAAACCACCTTCTCCCATTCATGTGGAAGATGGGGAGTTTACTCCTAACTATGATCCTTCACCTTATTTGACTGAGTTAGGTCCTGTGATTTCTGAGATAGGAACTTTTCATGATAGACCTACTTACTCTAGGGTTGATTCCCCATTGACGCATTGCCGGTATGGAATGATGGAGGATGATGAGCCTCATTTTGAACCTGCGAGCACTAGTTATGGTAGTTATGGTATGTCTGGTTTTCCCACACATGATTTGGCATTCCATGTCAAATCTGAGTTTAAGCCTAACGCTATGCCTGGGGGCACTCTCATTCCTTACCATGCGGAGAGGTTTGGGAGCACAAGTCACATTGCACCTTCCATCTCGGTGGTGGAAGCCACATCACATATTCCTCCTAGGTCTAGGGTTAGTGATCCTATTAGGATACCAGATCCGAGGCGAGTGACTATAGGGAATAACACGTACATAATTACATAGGTCCCTTCGTCCTCTATCCCTAGTTCTTTGAATGTTCACCCTCCACCTCATTCACATGGTCCTTCAGCCCGGAACGTTGCTACGAGTCATATCCGTACTATGGTTACTAGACCAATTGTGTCTCAGGTTCATGCACCACCCGTTGTTTCGGGAGGTCATGTTCATATTTCTAGAGGTCATATTCCTACTTCTGGAGCATATATTCCTACGTACGGAGTGTCTCATGGGACATCCCACGCGATGACTTATGGACCCTATTATGGGATGCAGTATGGACAGGGTTCTTCACCTTATGGGTGTGAGTATCAACAACCTTATTACTCTCCAAATTACGACTTTGTAGCTCTGAATAGTTCAGGTACACCACACTATGGTGCTTCCATGCCACCCTATACATGTCAAACGAGAGGAGGGCACTATGGCCAAGGCCATGGTGGTTAGGGTAATCAAACCTATGTGAATCAGAACTATCAGGGAGTAGTCCATCAACCTAATCATCCTAGGCTCCCTTTCCTCACAACGCTAAATCTTCCTGACTTATTGAGATTGACGAACGATCATGTAGCTCATGACCCGGCTTGGCCAGCTGTCCCTACTAAGCTTCCCTTGGACATACCCAAATTCAAGGGCAAACCAGGAGAGGATATGAGTGAACATGTTACTACCTTTCACCTATCATTGCTCTTCGAATTCCTTACACTAGGACTCAATCTGTTTAAGGCTATTTCAATGCACCCTTACAGGGCCTGCTGGGAAATGGTACATAGAGCTACCTTGGGGGGCATTTGCTTTGTTCGATGACCTAGTGATGACTTTTCTTAACCACTTCCAGCTACCAGTGCGTTATGATGTTGGTACTAAACTCTTGTCGACATTTCGGCAGGATAAAGCCACACATATCTCAGATCATATCCAAGAGTGGCGTAGACGGAAGAGGTTGATTAAAGCCTTTATACCATCGGAATTACACCTCGAATGGTTCCTTAAGTCATTATTGTCATATATAGTGAAGGATGTTTCTACATCCGGAGTGCAAAATGAGGAACAAGCCATTTTTAGGGCGCAGGAACTGGATTTGATTTATGCTCCGTTCGGTTTGTTATATGAGATCATTCCCAATGCTCCGCGTTCTAGTTTCGACCCCAAAGTTAAACCTGGACCACATGCCGATGGCATTGCTGGTTGTGCGAGTGCTAAACCTGCGGATTCGGTTGCAAAACAAGTTAGTCAATTGTCAATCAACCAATCTGCTTCTGGACAAGCCACGGCTTCGTCTCAACCTGTCCAAACGGCGAGTGTGCTTTCAGTGCAATCGTCGAACCGGAAGGGTAACCAGCAGCCCAGACGAAATAAAAAGAAGGGTAAGAATAATCATAAGGGTCGGAATAGGAATGAAAATGCTAATAATAATGGAAAGAACGCCCGTGATGCTGGGGGGGACAAGCAAGCTAAATGTAAGGTTAAATTTCCTTGCAATTTATGTAAGGATGATCACCTCACGTACTTGTGCCCTCATATCGATGAAGCCTCGAGATTCTTGGCACAGGGCCCAGCTGTGATGACTAACCCTTTACCTCACAATCAAAATATGAACTCGAGGACCCATGATCAGTCTGGTGGTGATCAAGATCCACTGGAGGGTAGTGGTCATGGTTGCATTAACATGGTACGTGCTGTGAAAGTTGTGACCCGTGCGAAGGACTATGGTTCGTTCACAACCCAACCTAGGAAAGGAGCCTGATCCACCAGGGACTCCTTTACGTATTGAAAAACCTATGGATAAACCTGAAGCTACACCTTGCATTCCTAAGGTATTCCTTAAGCGTTTGGGACACAATCCTAATGCCTGAGTTGCCCAGAACTATTCTATTGTCGAGGATTTGGGCCATACTCCTTGTGTGATGTCTACACTGGAAGTGCTTAAGAGTTTTCCTTCGCAAAGGAAGGCTTTGCTTTCTACCCTTGGTGTGAACGATGATAATTCTTCCTCTATGATTAAATTTGAAATCGAAGGACTTCAACCTCGCTTACCTTACTATGTGTCTCTTTTGATTCACGTAGAATGTCTGAACATGAGTGTCAAGCGCACTATGATTGAAAAAGGAACTGCTGCTTCTGTGATGTCTTTATCGTGTTGGAAGGGTTTAGGTTCCCCTGAGTTGTCTAAGTCCGCGACCATGTTAACTGCATTCGATGGGAGATCGTTTAGGCTGCACAGGATTCTTCCTTCCCTTAAGGTCCGTTTGGGAGGGAAGACCGTTGCGATAGAGGTCGAGGTGGTTGATGCGCCCCTTAACTACAATCTCTTGATGGGTAGGAGCTGGATGTACATTATGCAATCCGTATCTTCTTCCCTATTTCGCGTTGTATGCTTTCCATTTAATGGGAAGATAGTCACAATTAATCAAATGTCATTCAAGAATCCGTCAGTTACCGCATCTTTGGGAGCTTCGATCCCGATCGTAGAGCACTCTCAACTGGAAATTGGGAGTGTGGGTGTGGGCATGTATCCATCCCTTATGGGAATTTTTAGTTGTCCTGCACTTATCCTTATGATAGGGTCTAGTTCCGGTGAGGCTTCAACATCTATAAGATCGGTGTCTTTTCGCATGAGTCATATGGAAGATCCTTGGATTCTTCCTACACTGAATACTTCGAGTGAGCCTATCATGATGGACGTGCCATTGCCTGCAACTATGGTAGCTTATCAAGCTAATCTTGAGTGTGTTGCAGAGCCCAGTCCTTCCTCTTCGCGGATGGAGGAGGAGGACCCTTATGTGCTTCCTGCATGGGCAGTATAGTCTTCTCACATACACGGCTTCCTTGATAGTGTGTTCCCTTCAGACGAAGCGATTATTGAGGCCATGTCGGGAGTTGAGCCACCATTGGAAGAGCTCCATCATAGATCTTACTTTCTTCCCGAGCTTGACCGCTTGGAGTGTAAGGACTTTAGGGAGGTTCTTAGTGAGACAATTGGTATTCCCATGGTTCCATTAAGCTCTCCTGGTCCGATGGCTGATGGGAACATGGAAAATATATCTCTAATGATTCCTATCAACATCTCTCACAATCCTAGCAGGATAGAGAATGTCTATATTGGGGCAAAATGTTCCCATGCTGAGATTCAAGAATACACCGAGCTGTTTAAATAATTCCATGATATCTTTGCTTGGTCTTACGATGAAATGCCAGGTATCAACCCTCACATTTTCGAACATGAGATTAAGACTTATCCCAACGCTAATCCTGTTCGACAACATTTGTGTGCAGTGAATCCTAGGAGAGCACCTGCGATTAAGGTAGAGATAGAGAAACTGTTGAAAGCCGGTTTTATCTATCCCGTTCCCTTGATAGAGTGGGTTTCAAAACTCGTTTCGGTGGATAAGAAGCAGGGAGCGATCTGCATATGTACTGATTTCCATGATTTGAATCGTGCCTATCCTAAGGACAATTTCCCCACACCATTTATTGATCAGATTTTGGATGAGTGTGCATGTAGCGAGGTTTTTTCCTTCATGGATGGCTTTCTAGATATAATCAGATACAAATTAAACCTAAGGACCAACATAAGACCACGTTTATTTGTCCTTGGGGAACTTTTGCATATCGAAAAATTCCTTTTGGCCTTAAGATCGCCGGAGCTACTTTTCAGCGGGCCATGACCTTGATCTTCCACGATCTCAAGTCGATTATTGAAGTATTTTTGGATGACCTTGCTGCTCATTCTCGTATGAGAACACGTCATTCCTATCACTTGAGATTGGTATTCGAAAGATGCCGCCATTATTTGGTTAGGTTAAATCCTCACAAGTGCATCTTTTGTGTGAAGTCAGGTCGCTTATTAGGATTCATCATTTCTAAAGAGGGTATAAGAGTCGAACCTTTGAAGGTTGAGGCAATACTTCAGTTGTCTCCCCCGAAAAATATTCGTCATATTCAATGTTTGCAAGGCATGGCAAAATTCTTACGGAGATTCGTTGTCAATTTTCCCAATTTGACTAGAGGCTTCATGCATCTTTTGAAGAAGGACACCACCTTTTGTTGGGATGAGCGAGCCCAGGAGTCCTTTGATGCGCTCAAGCGATCCCTAGCATTGGCCCTAATGATTAGTACCCCAGACTATAGTCGTGATTTTCTACTTTATGTGGCCGCATCCATGGAGACGATTGGTATGGTTTTGGTTCAAGAGGATGAGGAGCTCCAAGAGCATGTCATATACTATCTGAGCTGGAATCTTATTGACGTGGAGATCCGTTATTCTCATGTTGAGAAGTTTTCTTTAGCTACCGTACACGCAGTTCAACGGTTGAGACATTATATTCTCCTTCGCCAAACCTTGGTTGTAGCCATGTCAATCCATTTCAATTCGTCCTCACTCGAAGGATGATTGGGGGAAAATATAATAAATGGATTGTCATCCTGCAAGAATTCGATCTCGAGTTTGTTTCGGCAAAATCAAAGATATCGCTAATTTTTGCAGAGCTTATATCAGATTTCCGAAGTGAGGTCGAGGAGTTGGTTTGTGAAGATACGTTTATCGATGAACACGTCTTCTTAATCTCAACTTTAGACCCATGGTATGGGGATATCATTATGTATTTACAAACATTGAAGGTCCCTACTCACCTCTCACGAGATGAACGACGATGATTACGTCACGTCTCTAAGAATTACCTCATAGTGGATAACACTTTGTACCATTGTGGGGTAGATTCCATTTTACAATGTTGTTTCACTCATGATGAGGCTGAGGTAGTGTTGAATGATTGCCATGGAGGGGCGTGTGGTGGTCATTTATCTGGGCTTTCTACAGCCCAAAAAATCTTAAGTGCGGGTTATTTCTGGCCGTTGATCTTTAAGGATTGTGTAGATGCAGTCAATAGGTGCCACCCTTGCTAGGTGTTTGCATGTAATATGCACTTGAAACCTACCCCGTTACATCCCATCATCACCGCTAGTCCCTTCACTAAGTGGAGGTTGATTTTATGGATTGAAACCCAGCTTCAGCTGGGGGGCATCATCATATCATAGTGGTTGTTGATTACTTCACGAAATGGGCTGAGGCTATGCCTACAGTTAAATCCGATGGTGAGACAACCACACACTTCGTATTCAACCAGATTATTACTCGGTTCGGGATTCCGAAAGAGCTTGTCACTGACCATGGCTTGCACTTTCAGAACCGTATGATGAAAGAGTTGGCATCAAAGTTAGGGTACAAACAAGAGCATTCCTCCTCTTACTACTCTCAAGTGAATGGATAGGTGGAAGCAGTGAATAAATCAATCAAATCCATTCTCTAACAAACCATCGCACAAAACAAGAATAATTGGCACATTATGTTATATCCTGCTTTGTGGGCGTATCGAACCACTATTAAGACTGCCATGGGTTTTTCTCCATATCAACTTGTACATGGAGTGGAGTTGGTATTGCCGGTTGAATGCGATATTCCTTCTTTGAAGCTAGCCATAGAGCTCTTACCAGACACTTCACCATTGGAGGAGCATTTGGTCCACCTTAAGCAACTTGATGAGAAGCGTCGAGATGCCTTGGTGGCTCTAGAAGTAAATAAACGTCGCGTAAAGGTCAAGTACGATAAGTCTGTCCATCCAAGGAGGTTTAGTGAGGGAGACTTGGTCCTTTTGTGGGATCAACCAAAAGAACCATTGGGGGCAGGAAAGTTTAACCCCATGTGGCGTGGTCCTTACGTCGTCAAAAGTGTGTTAGAGAAGGGTGCTTATGAGTTAGTGGATTATGAGGGAATGGCCTTGGCGGAGCCTAGAAATGGGCTCTATCTCAAAAAGTACTATGCATAATTTTCAGCCAAGGCTGGTTATTGTATATTATTGTACAGTTTTGCATAGGTAGGTCTTTTTCTTATAGTGATCAGGTTTGTTATTAGTTTCCATTTATTTTGGCATATGTCAATGGAATCTTCCACCTACATAGGATTCGTGCATGGTGTGAGCCGTCACACTCAACACTCAGCCTCTGCTGCTTGGGTGATTTACACTCCTATGGGTCAGGTATTGTCTTCAGGAAGCGTATGTTTATGACCATCTTCAAACAATGTTGTTGAATATAGTGCCGTTATTGAGCTTGTACGGGATGCCATTTCACATGGTGTTCTCTCTCTTGAGGTACATCTTGATTCGGAGTTAGTAGTGTCACAGCTTAATGGTTTGTACCATGTTAGAGATCCGACGTTGTTAAGAAGATTCTTACGTGTGAGATTATTAGAACGACAATTTGACAATATAACATACATACATATTCCAAGAATTACTAATCAAGTTGCTGACTCATATGCTAACTACGTGTGAGATTGACATTTGTTTCATACACAATAAATTCATTACAAACACAAATTTTTACACATGTACATAAATAAACCGATCATCATAAAACTTTTTATAAACATCCAAAATGTGGTAATACATAGTGTCATGATACAAAAATGGGGCTCTCGAGCCACCAAAATATAATACACGGTAATACAAAATGTATCACTCTCAGGTCTCTAAGCCTGTCGAGGAGGAGGGGGGTTGTGATCATGGAATGTCACTGCGGCTCTAGCTAGCCATCGGAATAATCGCACCCATCCTCGTGGTACACCCACCACCTAGCGCTGCATGGCCTCAGGCAAGTCCTTGACTTGCGCCATGGGAACTCTGTGTGTCATCCTCACAAAGTTGGTATGAATGCTCTGGAGCATCCGCTCCGCATCCACACCCATGATATTGTCTCATCTTCCCCTCCGTCTGTGATGAGGGAATCCTTCAGGTCACCGTGGTCCCACATCTGCATGAATATGGTAGATGTCACTATGTATGGTCACCCAAAAATATGTCTTTTGATTCCATATAATCAGAAAATAGAAAAAATTAAATAACTCAAAAATTTAAAGAGAGTGTCGAGATTCGTTTCCTATGTCACCGTATGCTGATCCTGGTGGTAGCGGCATGTCCGGGTCCTCCCGGAAATCTATCCCCACATAGGGGTAGTCATCAATGGAAACTATCCGTCGTCGCCACCATGGAAAGAAATCAACTGGATAGGGGTTGGACACCCTACCTCCCCCCAGTCTGCACATTGCATCTGTCCAATGCTGTTGGGCCAGATCTCGAACCCCGTGTAGAGGAATGTCAACTATAGGGCTCAATCCTGGAACACGCTCGAAGAAAAATGTGCTCAATATGCTGCTGAAACCAAAGTTTCACACTCTGCCCATCTTACACTCACTGAGCTGATGTTTCATGTTGCTCAGTAGTGTAGTGCTCCAGTCATATACCATGGGTCTCATGAACTTCACTACATAGAACATCAGAGGCCGCCAGACCTGGTGGAGTGAAGCCAAGCCTGCTATCCTGCCCAGTGTCAGTAGGATGGCCTTTAGCCCTAGCACCTGTATGGAGTTAGTAGGGATCTGAATCCCCAGGATTCTCCATGTCTGGATAGCAGTACACCGCAATGTACTCATCTATAGTCAGGCCACCTCCGAGTCCACGAGAACGTAGGTTCACTACTTCCCCCCGTCTGGAAAGTACAGTAATAAAGTATATGTCCTCCACCTATATGGTGAGGGACATCCCATCTATCTGGAATGACTTTGAGTTTGGATCCCAATAGTCCACAAGCATCTGCAATAGTCCTGGTTTGGCCCTTAAGCCACTAAGACACCAAAATTTGTAGAGCCCACATGCACGTAGCGCTTGTTGAGCCATTAGATCGGCCCTTATGGCCTCTTCTACATCACCATGTTCATGTTCTCTCCATTCTAGGACCATCCCGCACAAAAAATTAGAAGTTTACCCATTAGAACACTTAAAAAACCTCATGCGCGGCCGCATATGCGACTGTTTTCCAAACAGCCGCATATTTACGCCACTGTGAGGACATTTTCTACGTATATCTAGCCCTATATGCGAAAAAACCCTCGATTTTCACGTGGGCCACAGCGCCTATTTTAGATTCGCCTAGAAATCCAAAAACACCATGGAATTTGACAAAAATTATATCAAAATGGAAGAGTAGAGCATGGGTAAGTACCTGGAAGAAACAGTAGTGGATTCCGCCAGTTGGATATCCTAGAATTCGCTATTGAAAATCTGAGCTCAATTGGGTAAAATTTTCAAATGTTTTATAATGTTTTGAATTTTTTACTATTTATAGAAATTTTTCAAAATTTTGAAAATTTTTACCCCCTTTCCTATAGTTTGGACCATTTCTAATCATTTTGGACCATTTTTTACCTAATTTATGATTAAGGAGACCTTTTTGAGTGTCGTTTCAGCCATTGGATTGACTCGTTCGTGCGGATCTCAGGTATCATGTCTAAACTGGCATATAGGTTAGGTTTCATCACCATTTTCATTTTGCATGACCTTATGACCATTTCATTATCGCCTTAGGTATGAAACCACTCTATTATGTGACGGAATCTTCTTGTCGTTTTAGAAGTGGCATGATATGAGTGGTAGAGCTTGACCTTACATGGATACCCTAGTTAGCGCCTTATTTGCATTTGGTTCCCATGTTGATGTTTTGTCCCTTAGGGTGTGGGATTCCGTTGTATAGTATTGCCATGACATTTCGCAAGAGCCTCATACTCCTCTTGATCTTTTGCTGGCCTATTTCCCTCAGGACTCCCTTATGTAAAGTTGTAATTGCATTATCATGAGCTTTGCCTGCCTTGTTGAGCTTTATGCCGGCTTCCTTGACATTGAGTTTTAGCCATATAGCCCAAGCTTGTCTCATGTCTAGCCATGCAGAGCCATTTTATATATCCTTTGTAGCTTGATTCCCTATTTTTACCGGGAGGGGATTTTCCCCCGAGTGTCGCTATCCTACACATGTATCCTTGCATTGAGCATAGGTATGTTCCACTTCTTGGAACTAGTTTGTTTTCCCCTATGACACTCGTCTCCTCCTAGTCTGTAACTATAAAGCAGTTTTATTCTTTTTCAATATTTTTAAATATTTGAAAAAGTCCAAAAAAATCAAAAAACCAAAAATCCGGACAAGGAAAGATGTTATCTTTTGGCAGCTGTCGAGTTGTGTCGCCTTCGAACAGAGCACTGTATATCACATCCGTTGGTTGGGTTTATAGTTTGAATTTAGGAGATGTACTCATTTATCTGAGCTTATCTCCACCGACTGGTTAAGCTTCCAGTCCCCATGGAGCCTCTGTCGATGCCTCCTGTGTCGCAGAGATGTCCTAGTTTTGTATATTGAGTCTATGCTTCCTTTATGTAAGTCACCATATGTTGTTATGCTCTTGTTCGAAGGAAGTTGAAACCTAAGTCGGCCATTCCTCAGTTATCTTGACTTTGCATGTCGGCCATTCCTGGTACAGTTACTGGTTCGTGCACCTTATGATCGAGTCCTTCCACATTATACAGCTTTGGTGAGTACCTCATGTTGGATGATGGGGGATTCCTTAATGCCCTCATTCCAACAGATTTCATCCCATCGACTTTAGATCATTTATTCTGGGATTGGAATCTAGAGTCATTTTTGAGTGCCTTAAGACTTACAGTCATCAGTGGCAGGTTCTCTCACCATCGACAGTCTTTGGGAATACATCAATGTCCCCTGATCGATGGATCCTCTCAAGTGTTCGACCTCAACACATTTATTCACACTTGTTAGTTTGCACTCTAGTACCTTGATTCCCATTTTCATTATTGGTGGATGATCTCGCATATGTTAACGGTATACATCAATGACCAGTAATCAGACGATGGACTACTATGTTCGACCTGGACACCTCTATTCACATAGTAGGACATGTACTCGTAGCGGTTTGTGTAGAAGACTTTCCATATTGGTGGAATCTCTTATATGCTACCTCCTTGATCGTGCTAGTGTTCATGATATTTCAGCTCTCGTGACTTTATTCCAGTATATGTCAGACATTTCAACTATTATGGAGATTTTGATCCATTGTATATCTTCAGTCATTATGGAGATCATGATCCTTTGTATATATTCATCATGGAGATTCTGATCTATGTATATTGTACGTGGCGATGACCACTTATGTGATATCTTGTATCATGCCTATTCATGGCCATTGTACTCTTATGTATCTGAGATTGCTATATGTATTTGCAGTTATGTGCATAGTTTTATCATTGTACTATGCTGATTGGGTGGCTGGTCTTCCATTTGGGATCCTTCATCACTCCACTTCTGGGATGGACTTATAATGTATTTCGGCCATCGTATGACCCCTCTGACCTCACACATTAGGGGGCATATGTTATAGCTGATTTTACCAGTCCAGGTGAATCACACTTGTATGGCATTCCCCTATCCCTCTGCAGACTCCTTAGACCCCTTGGACCATTTTTTGTCCTTTGATGTTTCCTAGACCATCCCTATAAACATGTGAAAGTTCATATACGCGACTTTTAAACCCCTAACAGCGTATATACGTGGGTTTGACCCTTAAAACCACGTACATCGAGATGTGTGCATAATCCAAATCCTTTTGGAGTTTTCCTTGACATGGATCTGACTCACTTGACTCTTGGCCTTCCCTATGCCTTGAGATCACTCGGATTCGACCTTTCATTACCCCTTTGAAAATCTATATAAGGAACTCTTTGGTACATTGAAGGCATATGAGAGAATTGAGAGCAAAGAAACTATAGTCCATTGTTGCCGGAACTTGTGCTTGAGTCTGCATCCCTTTGTCCCTTGGAGCACTTTTGTGTTCTTCCCAAGCTTGCCTTTTGCTTGTGAGCTTGCTATCGAGAGATGGAGGATTGAGGTGGTGGAGGCCCAAGTGGGGGATTCAGTTTCTCCGATTCGCAGACGTGCCGATAGAGGTTGTATCCATTGTAATCTCTAATTTTATATTAATAGAAATATCTTTTCCTGTCCAATAATGTATGTTTGAATGAATATTCTATCCATGGATGATTTCAAATGCTTGTACATTGTTGATTATATATGCTAGAATAGATCTAACACCAATATATATAGTATTGTTGGAGCAGGGTCCCGCAGCTACAAAAGAAGCTGCTAGTTTAGCGGAGAGATAAGTTTTGGCGGAGAGAAGATAAGATAGAGCTACGACGTCGTAGCACGTGTCCAGCTACAGAGCAGAGCCGAAAACCATGACGAAGAAGATGGAGAAGTCAAGGAAGACAACTGTACCTGAGCGGCCGAGAAGAGAGAGCTCACCCACTTCATTGAGGGTAGCAGCGAAGACAGGAGGGCTCAGCAACCCTCATAAAGGAAAAGGAGCAACGAGGCTGAAGCATTGAAGACGAATGACAAGAGAGCGAAGCGGTGCACAGTACCCATGATTAGTTCCAGGAAGCATGGAAGACTGCAGAGAGCTGTGGTATGACGAAAAGCGGCTACCTCAAGTACAGATATGGCCGACTGTCACTAATTATGGTTTGGGTTACTGTTGGGACAGGCCCATAGTGTTGTAATGGAAAGACCTTCAGGCTGCCTATAAAGGGATATATTTTGTATTGTAAAAGGGTTGGTTGGTTGCTTCACTCAGTTTTTAGTTGTTTGTAGATTATTAGACTGTTGTAAAAGCCTAGCTCTGGTTCTGTTATTAGCGGTAGCAATCTTACTGTAACCAGTAGCTGGCTTATAGAGCATGCATGTAACGATCCGCAAGGATCGACAGAGAGGGAAGAGCATATTGTAGGAGAGTAATATAGAGAAGAAAAGAGATCTAAGAGAGAAGATCTTGAGTTGCATATGCGGTGCACCAGAACTGTGTTTTACCTTCCCCTGAGCTATAATAAAAACACAGTTCTGTGGACGTAACTTCCATCCTGGAGGTGAACCACGTTAAAATCGAGTGTTATGTGATTGGATTATGTGTTATGTTTACTTATGAATTTATCAGTCATTTCATTGACTTTGTTTACAGTTTAATGAATGAATGTGTTAATCAGTTCACAACAATATAGAAGGATAAACTTAAGTTGAAGACTTTGGCATGTTGTATGTGGGTTCATTTATGCTTTGCTTGAACAGTCACTAGTCGCAGTATTGAACAGCCTTGTATGTTGAGTCTTGCACGTCGACACGAGCAACGCTAAGTACGCTAGGCCGCGGAGGTAGGATATCGCAGAGAGGCGATACTGCACTGGCAGAGGAGCTGCGGTGCACGATACCACAGGTTGAGGACTTAGTGTTGGGTAGGAGATGCGTGTTGCACGGTGCGCGGCGATGCGGTAAGGTTGTAGATATCGCGAGTCAGTGGAAGTGCGTGACATAGAAAGGGACCGCACGGCAGTATAAAGGGATATCTCGTGGCTAGAAGAGCTGCGAGACGAGGAGATCGTGCGACGCGAGCAGAAGGTCGCGCGATGCACAGAGAAAGAGACCTCGCAGCTAGAAGAGTTGCGAGTCGCAAGTAGGATCGCCACAGAACCTGGTCCAAGACACTTGAGTCCTTGGCCAACCCATTAGAATCACTTCGGGTGAGACTTTAGGCCCCTTCGCGGTCTGTCGCCGAAAGGGCCAGTGAGCTAGGGGTGTTGTTGGTTGATTATAGTAAACCCGGGTCTTCCCATGATAGCCAACAAGTATGCTTGTCTTGTTTACTTGTTATTGAGGAAGTGATTTATTAATTCAAGCTGAAGTTGGAAAGCTCAATGGGGATCTACTTCAACTATCTGGAATAGAGTATGAGGTCTGATCCTTTAGTGTTAGATATTTAATTTCTATTGCATATTGGAAAGGATTGATTTCTGGAGTCAAGCTGTCTGTTGTGGTACCCCAAGACATAGGAATTTCTCTCCATAACAGTGGGAATTCCTTACAGTTCCAAAGATAAATACATAACATCCATCTCATATCTCTTGGAGGGTTCCCATATTCACAAGAATGCTTGCACATTGGGTGATTGCTTTGAAAGGGTTACCATAACGGTCTCTTACACCTTCACTATTTGGAATTGGACCTTAATTGTTACAAGATGACCTTTGGAAGGCTTGTTTTTGGCTCTTAATTGATTGAAATCAGGACTTAACCACCCCGGTTTAATTTCCAAGAGAGTGAGTTTGCTTGGTTATATCTTATTGATTATTTAATAGGTGTGTGTTGATTTTAATTTTTTGATCCCTTAGAAGGCCATAGAGATTCCATTTCAATTTGGAGGTCATGGATAAAATTCCTAAGGAGACCAACCAAGGGACCTATGTGCAAGGGCATCCTTTTGATTTTCTGTTTGCTAGAGAAGTTGGTGCTCCCTTGCTGTTACCTTGAATATTACTAGATTCACCCTCATGCTACAAGATTGGTTGTTTTCTACTTTGAATTCCATGAATGATCTTGATTCTTCTTAAGAAAGCATAGTATGTCAAGAGCATCAAAACCCTTTTCCCTCTTCGCCAGTGACACATTTTCCTCATTATTTGGAGAAAATATTCATACTAGTAACTAATAATATGAAAGGAATATAAAGAGGAATTTTAAGAAGAAGATGAAAAGACAAGTGTGTATGCTACTGGCCACTACAAGTCATGATGGGGGAAATTGCCCATTTAGTGCAAGTCATGCTAGGGTAAATTTATGAATCACTACAAGTCATACTATAAATAAGAAACCATCCACTGTAAGCCATGCTGGGGGACACAAATCAACCGCTTCAAGTCATGCTAGGGTAAAACATACAACCACTACAAGTCATGCTGGGAGTATCGACACTATTGAGAAAACTAGACAAATTGAATGCAATACTAAGTTCCCTTGTAAAATTTGAAATGGATATCACCTTACATGTGTCATACTATTCTAGAGGTAAAAGCAGTGTGGTATCTATGAGAAGGATCTTGTTCTCCTAAGAAACCTATAGTTTCCCAACAACACATTCAACCTTTGGTTGATCAAGTGGTTGAACACATACATTATTCGGTCAATCACACTCTTCCCTTGGAGAGTGAGAATATTCAATTGGTATGAATACCACAACATTCATTTGATTCTACTCCTCCCTTAGAGGGTGATTAGATTTAAGAAGTTTAATTGAGGAAATATTTAGTTAATCCCACACTTCCCTTGGAGAGTGATAAGACTAAAGTGGTCAAACCAATGCAATTTTCGGTTGGTCCCACTCTTCTTTTGGAGAGTGATGTGGATACCACTCAATTTTTCTTACTACCAATTTATAAATATCTCGAAAGGGGTCATGTTGTTCACTTTGAATGAGCCACCACCAAACTCTAGGAGCTCTTCCTTTGATTGGAATAGTCTAGTTGGGCCTTGCCTTCCTTATTCTACAACCTTCCAAATAAGGGTTGAAGTCAAACACCAATTTTTTCTTTAATGTTATTTTAAATGAATGAGGCTTTGTTAGTTTTTCATATGCATATGCTTAGATAGGAATGGGTTCTCCAAAACTTGTATTGGCTTCCATCCAAATGATGGATTTTGATAGAATATCTAGTGAACCTTTGGGGTTTCTTCCTCAATTTCCTATTACATTAGGCACAAATACCATCTTAGTCAATTTTAATGTTATGGAGGGCTCATTAGAATTCAATATGCTCCTTCAGAATGATGATGTATATTCTATGAATGTTGTGGTGTATACACTCTTTGGTGTGATGCATTTTCCTCACAATTGAAGCCTTGTCATTATTGATCATCTTGCATTTGTTGATGCTCTTCATTACCCAACTTTAGAACAAGCACTCCTTTTGTTTGTTCCTATTGTTTAGGTAGACACTAACTTACATTAGGTTAATTATGTGGCCTCATATCCTTTGTTTCCAAATTCTACGAAGAATAAGCCTTTGCATTAATGCTGATCTTATTGGGAGTTGGTTCTGGAAGTTGACGAAGTTATTTATCCTATGGGGGAATTGGATCATATTCTCCCCCCTTTTGGTCCAATTGAATATTCTAATAGTTGTTCTCTCAAGGATGAAATCCTTCCCTCGAATGAAGCTCTCCTAGAGACTATGATTAAGTATAGCATTTATTCATATATTTACGTCATTTCCAAAGATCATCTCCTTGGATTGAACCCAATTTAAATCAAATCTATCCTTGATTTTACTTTTGTGTATGATACCATTGCTTGTAGATCCTTAGATGGTGCCAAAGACTCTTCCATTGAAATACAAGTTGATGTTCTTGATGAGTCTAAATCTTTTAACAGGCTCTTAGATGCTCATGATGATGATTATATTCCCATAGGTTCTATTATTTCTTTCATATTTGATCTTATTGATTATAGGTTGATGTAGGAGCATCGAGTCAAAGTCCTCTATTTTCTAATTGAGCAGGAAATGCTATTTTCCCTTCTTCCATGTAATAATTTCTAGAAGGATAGGATTAGTTGTTGATTATTGTAGTTTGTTTTATAGATAGGATTAGTTTGGATGTAATAATGGAAAATTGCCACTGATGTCCTCGAATATTGCAAGAGGTTGCTCGAGGATAGGTGAGTTGTAGATTTCATTTCTTAGGAGTTCATATCTTGCTTGTTCGGATCTAATAGGTTTGATAGAGTTCTATATTAGTGTTGAATGTATAGATAGAAATAGTAGTTGTTGATGGAATGAAGAACATAGTTTTAATCCTCTGCACGTATTAGAACATACAATGTATTCTTTTCAATAACCCTAAGTGTGTTTTAATTCTTCGTGTATGAATGAATTGTGTAACTTTGTTAAGAATCCTCAGGAGTCACTAAGATGGATATTTATTAATGCAATGAAACATGAATGAATTGATCATTTCAATGATCAATTCATCTGCAACAATTAAAGTTAAACATATGTAACTTTGATAGACTGTACGATAGATATAGATTCCGTAAGAAATCAACGACTCACAGAAGTTGCGGAAGCCCATTTCAAAAAAAATGGGAAGGTACATCCACAATCCACAATTACAGAAAAAGTTGTTGCGAAATTGAAAATTGATCACCGCGAAGATATCTCAGATCAATTAAGTGGAAAGCTCGTTAAAGAAAAAAAATATTGAAAGTGATTCCGCTTGGGGACCTTGAGATGAGGTTAAAATAACCTAGGGGATACAAAATTCTAATTAAGAAGATGGAAACTCTTGATTGGGATTTGTCAGATAATCGATCAACTTCCTAAGAAGAAGATTTTAATCAGGAATTCTTGTTGATTAAGATAAGTTAGGCCTGATAGCTCTTACCTGGAATCACTTTTGGTATCAAAGTTATATCAGAGCCTATAGAAGGATGCCACCAAGGAGAGGTCGAGCATGTGGAGTTCCACTAGGAGGTGGTCGAGGAAGATAAGCTACAGAGACAGACACATAAAGGAAATTAAGACAACTCCAATCTAGGATGGAGATTATGGAGAAGAAATTCAGAGAGTATATATACTAGCGATGAAGAGGAATCCTCTGAAGAAGAGAAAGAGGAGATTGCTGAAAAAATGCAGGTAATGAAGATGCTGGTGAAAGCTAGTAACAAGCCTAAAGTTGAAGTTCCCATGTATGATGGTAATTTGAATGTTGAAGAACTCATGGATTGGATCAATGCTCTGGAAAAGTACTTTGTTTTTTAATAAATTGAGGATAAAAAGAAGGTAGAATATGTAGCGACCAGACTGAAAGGGCATGCCTCCATTTGGTGGGATAAACTTTAGATCCATAGGGAAAGAAGAGGTAAGTCCAAAATAAAAACTTGGGATACAATGTTAGATAAAATTAAAATTCAATTTATACCTAAGGATTATCAGTTGACTCTCATTAGATAATTACAAAATCTTAGACAAAAGGGTATGACTATTAAAGAATACACAGAAGAATTCTTTAGGCCAAGTATTAGAGCTGGAAAGACATAAGGGGACATAAAAAGAGTTTCCAAATATATAAATGGACTAAGATATGAGATACAAGATGAGATCATCTTGTTGAATTTGATGACTATTGAAGATCCTCATCAGGCAGCCTCAAGGGTAGAAGAGAAGCTACTAAGAAGAATGAACCAAAAGAATCAAGGGAGAATTACAACCAAAGGAAAAAGATCTCCAAATAGAGGAGGTAAGTTTCAGACCTCTAAGGATGAGGAATAAGGTTCTAATAGCCAAACACCCCAAAGAGGAGGATTCAGGGGAGGTAGGTTTCATGTTAGAGGAAGAGGTAGAAATAGAGAAGTGAAATTCTATACATGTGGAGAAATTGGACACATGTCATGGGAGTTCCCAAAGAATAAACCTATAGATAAGAGGAATGAAAATATTTTTGAGGATTGTGAGGATTCCAATGAGGAAGCAAAGATGAATAATCCTCCATAGGAAGGATATTCTCTGATGATGAAGATAGTTTTAGTGAAAACAGAGAAGAAAGTGCATGAACCAGCTTAGAGGGAGAGTCTGTTCAGGACTAAGTGCAAGCCACAAGGGAAGTGTTGTAAGATGGTTATTGTTGGGCCTAGGGACAATAGGGAAGAATTCATACAAAATTATTCCTAAGTATGGAGAATAACATAAAGGAGAAGAGGAAGGATCTACGACTGAGGAAGCAACATAAAGGAGAAGGGGAAGGAGGACGTGATAGAGTAAGTAAAAGAGAAGAAGAAGATGAAGTTAGACTCTTGGTAAGACTCTTGAGCTAGAATGGAAGTAGTTTCTCGTGATCATACATTGACGGACTGAGCTCTCAATATAGACTCAATAGGCATTGTTGGTTAATGGATTTGGACTACTGAGTGCATCAGAGTGAAGGATCTGCAACTGAGTACACAGATGAGTAGGAGAGGTTGATTTGATCCAGGCTATGTGCAGATCACTAGTAGAAGTAGTGTAGAAAGAGAAAATATAGAAGATCAGAGAGCATGCAAGGGATGAAGAGTCTGTAAACATAGAAAGAGTATCTTAAGCAGAGTTTGCATCTTAGTGCGTCGATGAAAGGTGCATATGTTTCCTCATGCCAGATGAAGAGCACCTTGTGGTTTTCGCTTGGATGGATTTCCACGTTATAATTTGTGTATATGTGTGAATGTTGAAAGTAGCGTAGATATATGTGTGATTGTTGTAGTGAATGAATGACTATATATTTTTTCACCATTGCATAGATGTATGATGGTCACATGGTATTACTAGATATGATTAGGCTGCATGTATACTGTTTATTTACTTAAGTTGCATAAAGAAATGTTGGATCGTAGCTTAGATATGGAAGTCCCTTGCATACAAGTAATCCACCCCCCCGGTCTTCATTGGAAGCCTTAGCGCAGAGCCAAGGTACTAAAAAAACCTCCCACACAATTACAGAAACCTGGTTCTGGAAGTTACCCATTAAAAGAGAGATATCTTTGGTGAGATGGAATCTATGTCGCAGGTGCTACTGGCTGAGCTCTGCTCCGTCGGGCCAATATCTTGAGCTTTGTTGTGCTGAGCAGAAGGGATTGAGCTTGGGTCCAGGGATAAAAAGAGGGAAAAATCCAAGAGTTATTGACAGTGGTAGTATAGATAATTTGGTCTCCACTGAGATGGTAGAGAAGTTGGGATTAAAGATGATGAAACATCCCAATCCTTAGAAAGTGTACTGGTTGCATAAAGGACATCAGCTCTTGGTGAATGAGCAGTGCAATGTGGAGTTTCAAATTGGTACTTATAAAGATATGGTATTATGTGATATAATGCCTATGGACGTATGCCATATACTCTTAGGGAGGCCATGGAAATATGATAGAAAAGTTGTTCATGATGGAAGGAAAAAAACTTATTCTTTGGAAAATGATGGAAATAAGCATACATTGTTACCTTTGAAAGATGAAGCAACCCAAGAAGGTTCATAATCTAATATTTTGTTGATGACTGGGAAGGAATTGTTGCAAGAAGTGAAGAAAGAAAAAGAATTGCATTTTTCCATTGTTGGCAAACCAAAGGTAATTTTAACTTCTACAAATTTAGATGATTTTCCTGCTGAAGTTAAAATCTTGATTGACGATTATGTTGATATTATTGTGGATGAGTTACCAAATGATTTACCTCCCGTGAGAAGTATTAGTCATCACATTGACTTAATACCTGGTGCAAGTTTACCTAATAAGGAATCCTACATATTGACTCCTCAAGAGAATGAAGAGGTCAAACAACATGTACATGAGCTATTGGAAAAAGGTTTGGTGAAAGAAAGTTTGAGTCCTTGTGGAGTACCCACTATGCTTAGCCCAAAGAAAAATGGTGGATGGAGTATGTGCACTAACTCTCGAGCAAACAACAAGATCACTATCAGGTACATATTTGGCATTACCCCACATAGATGATTTGATGTATTGTCTAAGTGGTTCAAAATATTTTTCAAAGATAGATTTGAAAAGTGGTTATCATCAAATAAGAATAAGAGAAGGGGATGAATGGAAGACTACATTCAAGACTAACAATGGACTGTATGAATGGTTAGTAATGCCATTTGGGTTTACTAATGCACCTAGCAATTTTATGAGATTGATGAATGAGGTCTTGAAGGAATACACTGGAAAATTTGTGATAGTGTATCTGGATGATATTCTGATTTTCAGTCAAAATAAAGAAGAATATTTGAGACATCTTAAATTGGTGTTGGAAACCCTGCAAAAAGAGAAGCTAGAGATAAATCTTAAAAAGTGTAGTTTCGTAAAGAATGAATTGATTTATTTGGGATTCGTTGTTATAGAAGAAGGGTTAAAAATGGATCCAGAGAAGGTGCAAGCGATTTTGAATTGGGAAGCTCCAAGGAATGTGTATGAGGTAAGAAGTTTTCATGGTATTGCAAGTTTTTATAGAAAATTCATCAGGAATTTTAGTCAAATTTGTGCACCCATAATAGAGACCTTTAGGGGAAGTAGACAATATTTCAAGTGGACAGAAGTAGCTGACAGAAACTTCAAATTGTTGAAGAAGAAGATCAATGGGAAGCCTATTTTGGATTTACCAAGTTTTGACAAAGTTGTCAAGCATAGACAAATGCTAGTGGGACAACAATAGGAGCTATTCTGAGTCAAGAACAAAGACCAATAACATACTTCAGTGTGAATTTAAATGAGGAAAATAAAAAGTATTCCTAATATGATAAAGAATTGTATGTTGTTGTGCAAGATCTCAAGAAATGGAGACATTACTTAATTCCCAAAGAGTTTGTGTTATATTCAGATAATCATGCTTTGCAGTTTATAAATAGTCAACCTAATTTGAATAAAAAACATGCTAAGTGAGTGGAATTTTTGCAGAACTTTACCTTTGTGATCAAGCATACAAGTGGAAAATCCAACAAGGTTCTTGATGCTTTAAGCGGAGTAAATTTGATATTGCAGGAAATTAAGGTTAGTACTTTGGGATTTGAAAATTTGGTTAATATATATAAGGAAGATGTGGATTTTAAGTATGTATATGCAGCTTGTGAGAATCCAGTTGCCCACAATAGAAGTCAATGGTCGGACTACATGCTACAAGAAGGATTGTTTTTCAAGAGTAGTAAATTGCGCATTCCTAAATGTTCTATGAGATAAAGTATGATACATGAGAAACACAGTGGAGGTTTGTCAGGTCATTTTGGACATGACAAAACATTTGCTCAGGTGAGTGCTTTTTATTTTTGGCCAGGAATGTAGCAAGATTTAAATAATTTTGTTGAAAATGCAGGATATGTCAACATGCCAAAGGGAGGAGACAAAATACTGGACTATATCAAGCCCTACCTATTCCAACTAGGCCTTGGGATTTCATCAATATGGATTTTGTTCTAGGATTTCCTAGAACTCAGAGGGCGTATGATTCTATTTTTGTGGTAGTATATATGTTTTCAAAAATGGCTTATTTTATTGCTTGTAAGAAGACCAATGATGCAACAAATATTGCTAATTTGTTATTTTCAGAAATTTTGAAATTACATGGTTTGCCTTTGAGCATTGTATCAAACAGGGACACCAAATTTGATGGTAATTTTTGGAGAACTTTATGGAAGAAATTGGGTACTAGACTTAGTTTTAGCTATGATTATCATCCACAAACGGATGGTCAGACTAAAATGGTAAATAGGAGCTTCGGAAATATATTGAGAAGGCTTGTTTACGAGAATCCAAAACAATGGGATTTAGCTCTTTCTCAAGCCGAGTTTGCTTACAACGATTGACCTAATAGGAGTACAGGTGTGATTCCTTTTCATATTGTGTATGGGGTGCACCCAAGAGGAGTGTATGAACTCAGAAGTTTGGGAGGATAGGAAAGGAGAAGATCAGATGGTGAATATTTTTCATCTAGTATGCATGAGCTACAACAAAATGTTAAAAAGAAGTTACAGGAAAGTACTGGACAATATAAACAGAAAGCATATTTGAAAAGAAGGGAAGTTAATTTTTCAAGTTGGAGATTTAGTAATGGCATATCTTATAAAGGAGAGGTTTCCTAAGGGGACATACAATAAACTGAAACTCAAGAAGATAGGAGCTAGTAAAATTTTGAGGAAGTTTTCCGCAAATGCATATGAAATAGAACTTCTTTCTAATATTCAAATTTCTCAAATTTTAATGTTTCAGATTTATATCCTTTTAAATATTCAGGTGTCTGGATAGAAGAAATGATCCCAGGTGAAGATGATCCATTTGTAGATTAGAAAGGAAAATTACCACAAAAAGAACAACCACATATCAAAGCTACCATTGCCAAAATAATTTCAAAGAAGACCATAAACAAAGATTATTTTCAATATTTGATAAAGTGGAAAGGTCAGCCATATGAAGATGCAACATGGATGAATGAACTAGATATTTACAAGTACAATGTGAACCCTGAATAACTATTGAATAATTCTTTTCTTCCCCAGAGTATGATGTAGGAGCATTAATTCAAAGTCCTATGTTTTCTGATTGAGATGGAAATGCTATTTTTCTGCTTCCATGTAATCATTTCTAGAAGGATAGGATTAGTTGTTGATTTTTGTAGTTTGTTTTATAGATAGGATTAGTTTGGATGTAATAATGGAAATTTTCCATTGATGTCCTCAAATATTGCAAGAGGTTTCCCGAGGACAGGTTAGTTGTAGATTTACTTTCTTAGGAGTTCAAATCCTGCTTGTTCGGATCTGACCGGTTTGATAGAGTTCTATATTAGTGTTGAGTTGTTGATGGAATGAAGAACAAAGTTTTAATCCTACGAATGGATTAAAACATTTGATGTCTTCTTTTCAATAACCCGACGCATGTTTTAATTCCTTGTGTATGAGTGAATTGCGTAACTTTGTCTAGAATCCCCAAGAGTCACTAAGATGAAGATTTATTAATGCAATGCAACAAGAATGGATTGATCGTTTCATTGATCAATTCGTTTGCAACAGTATGAGTTAAACATATATAACTTTGATAGATCATACGATAGAGACAGATTCTACAAGAAATTGACAGCTCACAGAAATTGCAGAAAGAGAATTGCAGAAGGAAATTGCAGAAGCCCATTTCGGAAAAATGGGAAGGTACATACACAATTGTGGAAAATTTGTTGCGCAAACTGAGTTGCGAAAATAAGTGTTGCAGAAGAGTTGTTGTAGAATTAAAAAGTGATCACCTCGAAGAGATCTTAGATCAATGAACCAAAAATCTCGTTAAAGAGATCAACGACTGAAAGTGATTCCACTTGGGGAACTTGCGCCGAGGTTAAAATAACCTGGGGGATACAAAATTCTAATCAAGAAGAGGGAAACTCTTGATTGGGATCTGTCAGACAATCGATCAGCTGCCTAAGAAGAATATTTTAATCAGGAATTCTTGCTGATTAAGATAAGTTAGGCATACTAACTCTTACTTGTCATCATAGGTCCTACCTTCTCACTCTTGAGTCTTCACTTGTATACTTTTCCTTGATAATGGATATCATTGAATGCATTGAATTTTAAGATACCTACACCAAAGTGACCCACATCAAATATTTCTATTTATATTTCTTAGATATGATCATGGTATTGTTGTTTTTAGGATAGAGTATTCTAAGCTAAATTTATGGTTGCTTAAGGATCATGATATTCATGTTGATCGATATACACAAGTATATTGCAAAACTTGCATAAGTATTTAGTCCTCCCCTCTACTATGGCGCATTTGAACCTCTTTCCACCCAAATTTTCCATAGGGTTGAACCTATTGGATATTGGTATGTCATCCTTCTCTATCTGCATTTTGCACCAGTCTAATAGAATAGCCTACCAAACATGGGACACTGTAATCAACACCTATTTCCATGTTAGTTCCCATGCTAAGTTTTTCTCATAGGCTTGGAATCCTTTTTAGTTTTACCATGATTTTGAGAAGAAGCTACATGCCTCTCTTTCTCATTATTCTAGCCATTCCCTATAAGGATCCCATTTTTGTTCATTATGTATTTGATTTTATCACTACTACTTTCACATATATTCCTAATGCTTCATTGCATCTTTCATACCGTCGTTTAATTCATTATGTTTCTTGTCACTTGAATTCGTTGCATTTGCATTCTAGGTTGTATCCTTGAAGAAAAATGTTGATGAGTGTCCACCTCTTTCCCAACACCTTTTTCACATTTTGTTTTGCATATGTCCATTCCACGCACTTGAACATAGTTGCATGCCTTTCAAAACTCATTTATTCCACTATAATATAACATACTTTTATTATTTTTTATTCTTTGCTAATATGAAAAATACTTTAAAAAATCATATATTTATAAAAAAGAATGAGGGGGGACAGAAGTTTGATGTCCTATGTATGTATCGAGCAGCATAGTCACACAACCTTTGAAAAAAGAACTTGTATCATGTCTATCTTCACAAATTGGGTTGTAGTACTGGCCTTAGAAGTTGAAACATGATTTGAGTTTGGAAATTCCTTGGTTGGTTACTCTTCCAACCACTATGAAGTAGTATCCATTGCCTCATGCAATGCTGAGTTTATATCATTGTTCTATCCATTGGTCCTAGTTTCTTCTCAAGTCACAAATGTGCCATGTTTTTTTTAAAGGAAGTTCAAACATGAGCCGACCATTCCTTAGATTCCATGACTTTACACACCATCCTTCCCTATTGTTAAGTTGTTATTAGTATCATCATATCCAGTATTCGGATTCATGCTAGTGTAGAATGTCCCCATTCACTTTTCACTGGGTGGGCGACTTCTCATCGATGACAACACATTTTTGTGAGAAAATGACTTATATTTGATAGCACCTTGACCCTACATACATCATTGGTAGGATATCTTGTGCTCAACAGTTGACACCTCATCATTGGTATTTGACTGAGCAATTTCCCATTATGCTCGACTGCAATACCTTTATTCACGTTCTTGGATTCATGTTGTACCGTGTATCCCATTTTTATCTTTGGTGGAAATATTCACCCTTGTCAGCGGATTCCTTTATTGGTTATTACTCAAGGGGTCTTCTTTGTGTGCTATTCACATCTGGTGCATGTGAGAGATATACTCGGTGTTGTGTTCCTGCAAATTTTTTCCAATGCATATCCAATACATATCCAAGACAAATTAGTTTATAATATCTACTCAGGTTGGTTGGTGGGGAATGCCTTAATTCCTTCATTCCAACATATCTCTTCCCATTGACACCAACTCATCTTAGTCTAGGAATGCGGTTTAAAATTTGTTTAGTAACTTGGGGCTTGTAGTCATATGTGGAAGGTTCCATCACTATTGATAGTGGGAATTCATCAATGTCCCCTGATTGATAAATTCTAAAAGTGTTTGATGACAACCCCCTTATTCACACCTACTAGAATGTATTAAGTACCTTGACTCCCATTATCATCATTTTTTGGGTTTTCTTGTGTTTATTAATGGTATTCATTAATGATTGGTAGACAAATAATGTTCCCCATGTTCAACTTCAACTCATTTATTTGCAAGATAAGAAAATGTACATATCGATGGTTTGAGATCAAATACCTTTGGACTCCAGTAGCATTCTCATATTTACTATTTCCTGAGTTGCACAAGACTATACCATATAGTATTTAACATTAGGAGTGCATAGAGAACTAGTTTACACTTACTTAAGTTCTAGTTGTTCTCCTATGATATAACGATACATATATCCTTTATGTATCATTTAGTGTCTATGCTCTACTTTTGACATAGATCCATTGTGTATCTATTTATGTCTATGATATACTTTTAACATGGATCTCCTGTGCATATTTTTCATGGACACGATTCAACATTTTGATATACTTCACGAATCTGTAGTGTACTTGATTTGATGGCCATGCTTATTCACATTAGAACATGGGTATGCCCACATTTGGAAGAGAGTGTTACGATTCTTGATTTTTGGTTGTAGATTCCAATCCTAATCCAATTTTGGTGAACCTTACCTGGCTCCACTCATCAAGTTCCCAGTATATTTAGAATTCATTTTGGCCATCAGATTCTCTTCTAACCTCATACATTAGAGGGCATTTATTATAGCATTTTCAAACACACTAATGCTAAAATACACGATGTTCCCCTTGCACATCCAAAATTTTGAAAAATATTTTAAAAAAATAATTTTGGCTTACATATGTAGGTTGTTTGTTAGAAAGATGAGTATATGTGTGTTACCCCTTAGAAAGATACATATACCTCTTAAAATTTTGAAAAAAAACAAAATAACAAGTGCATTGACACATGTGGTTCAGGTGGTTAAGGTCATTGCCAATCCACATGGACTTGGTTGCACCAGAATGAACTCCATAAACCACTATTCCCAAGCATAAAAGCAAGTATTAAACTTAAAGGAATGGACCAATATCATCATCATACATACATGTTGGAGGATTGGAATCTGAGTGCCCTAGGATTTTATAACACATCTCTTATCAAAATTACCTTTTTTTATTAAGTGCGTGGGGGTTTTGATTTCCTATATTCAACCCCTTTTATTCCAAGAGTAATAAAGAGAGTAGATGAAGACCTATTAGTGGCCTAGGGAAGGAGAATCCAAGATGAGGACATAGGCATTGCATCCAGGACTCAAGGGATATATTTTCCTTTGTTGTTGTCTCTTTACTTGAGATATAAAATTTCTCTTATTGACCTAACCCGAGATACTATTGTTCTTTGTGTAATTTTTAAAATGTGGTATCACTACTACAAAAGGACCAAGTTTAGAAAAACATATCAACAATCCATTTGGTTTCTATTTGGAATCCGAATGTCGAAAACCAGTGGCTTTTGCACGTTGCAAATTTCGTGTTAAACTATCGACTTGAAGTAACATCATCGTTCTTATGACAGAGTTACAAAGTCCTTTCCAAATTCATACAAAATAAAGATATTCTTGTCGATGTCGGTATATCAATGTCAAATATACATCATTACGATGTACACTTATCATTTTGAAAAAAAATGTAGCATCAGGAACGTGTCATAATTAAACTTTGTCACATTCCTATTTTGATTTTTTTTGAAAAGATTGAGTTTATACAAGTTCCTCTCTCAATTGATATTTAAGATGAAGTTGTTGGTTTTCTTTTTATTTTATATTCGTAACTGTAATTTTAATGGAATTTGTTTCTAATGTTTGGTGCAGTCGGCGATTTCGATGGATTGTTTTGATTGTACATATCCCTTTCTCTTGACTTATGTTTTTTCCAAGATTCATTTTTGAAACATGAAATATAAACCTTAAGCATCAGTTACCATGAAAGATTATTCAAAACCCATGGCTTAATTTGTTGGTGGTGTCAAAAGTTAGGGTCTACATGGAGGCACCAATAGGAAGACATATATCATATTTGATTAATTCAAAAGAATTTCATAGGAGAATCCTTACAAGTTATTCAGAATTTTATAGTAGGATCCTCATCATGGTGGAATATTGATAAATTTGGAAGATCTTACACAAGAACAATAATTAGTGGGACTCTAGGTGTCTTTCGTTTATTTTCCAGTGAGCTCCGTCCACTTCACACACTTAATTGGATAAATCTTATGATTTTTTAAAGTGGTCAACCCATGGGTAGAGTCATAAGGATGAAATTGCACAACAAATCAAAATAACTCTAAATACTATCCCATTCCTTTAAGGGGCTTACTAAACGTGCTCCCCCATCTACTCACTATTGTTCAAGAATAAACACCCTTATAACCGAGGGTCTGGTATGAACCATTCTAATCTCTGAAACTTGCTTATATATGCTTGTTGAACATTATACATCCACCTTTCAACACCAGTACGTTGATGGCCTCTTAAACCCTAGCAATAGGATACTTTCCTTTACAACATAATTTTATAGTAGGATCCTCATCATGGTGGAAGATTGATAAATTTGGAAGATCTTACACAAGAACAATAACTAGTGGGACTCTAGGTGTCTTTCGTTTATTTTCCAGTGAGCTCCGTCCACTTCACACACTTAATTGGATAAATCTTATGATTTTTTAAAGTGGTCAACCCATGGGTAGAGTCATAAGGATGAAATTGCACAACAAATCAAAATAACTCTAAATACTAACCCATTCCTTTAAGGGGCTTACTAAACGTGCTCCCCCATCTACTCACTATTGTTCAGGAATAAACACCCTTATAACCGAGGGTCTGGTATGAACCATTATAATCTCTGAAACTTGCTTATATATGCTTGCTGAACATTATACATCCACCTTTCAACCCCAGTACGTTGATGGCCTCTTAAACCCTAGCCATAGGATACTTTCCTTTACAACATAATTTTATAGTAGGATCCTCATCATGGTGGAAGATTGATAAATTTGGAAGATCTTACACAAGAACAATAACTAGTGGGACTCTAGGTGTCTTTCATTTATTTTCCAGTGAGCTCCGTCCACTTCACACACTTAATTGGATAAATCTTATAATTTTTAAAGTGGTCAACCCATGGGTAGAGTCATAAGGATGAAATTGCACAACAAATCAAAATAACTCTAAATACTATCCCATTCCTTTAAGGGGCTTACTAAACGTGCTCCCCCATCTACTCACTACAAAATAAAAATAAAAACTCTAAGAGATAAAATAGAAATATTGATATATATGCATACCAAAAAGTAAAATGGGACAAGAGTGTTCAAATGCATTAAGGATTTAAGCTACAACTATGCCAAGGATATGGATGCTCACAGGAAGTAGAGCAATGCTTGTGGTATAAGAGACAAGGACCAAAATTTCATCACTTGTTTGAATTATGATTTCAACTCCATGGTATTATTCCCAATGTAAATAACATTTTGGACTTAAGTTTGGTAAATGAAACCCACACTCTAGCTCCTAGAGAATAGTTGTAAGATTAAATTATGTCACTATTATTGATTCATATCCTATTCAAAATTTGACTATCTGTAGAAGTGGCACCCATGAACATAAGGAATAATATGCTTGTTCGGTGAGCTTATCTCTTACATTTGGATGAATGCAAGTCTTTGAATAATTTAAACAAAGATTATCTGGTTCTTGTTGGGCTCTGAAATTACCCTTTTTTCCCTACTCTGATTTACCCTTTTTCCCTATTCTTGTCTCCTGTTTATAGATGAATCCTTACTCTTTCCACGAAAAACAAGCATGAATACCTAAGGTATAAATCATTATTATTTATCTCATTTCATGTTTGATTTTACTTATAATTATGGACTTTACCTTTTAGCTATGCTGATCTGTCATTGGTTTGAAAGAAGGATTCAAAATTTCTAGGTGTCTCCAACATAGCAGCTCACTGCATTTAGAAATAAGTATTGCTTGGTGTCAGTTTCCTGGTCAATGATCCGGTCCAAGATGTTGACGAAGGAATATCAGACACTCTTCCACGCATATAGCTGAAACTCCCGAGTATCCTCCTCATTAGTTGGAACACGTCAGTTTGTAATGACTCAAATCAAAATTTCATTTAGTTATGAGTTGATCCTATGTGATATATTAATTGTTGTAACTATTCTGATTTAATTCAGCAGCTTGAAGATCGTAGATCTTCATGGCTGCCCGATATTGATGTAACTTAATGGTTCCATTCTTGTATAACTATGCACAGGCAAGGAGATCCATGGGTTGGCAATTTGTAATAGATTATAGCAGAGGTGCTATAACTATATATTGATAAAAATTAATAAAGAAGTAACAATTTTCATCACTTCTCTCTTGTAGATTTTGCGAGCTTTCGGCAACATCTTTGTTCTAAGGCTAGGTCCTGCCTTCTTACAGAGTTGTTGGTAGTATTAGATGTTTTCATTTTAGTTATTTATGTTCAGTGTGGAATTTCAGTTTGATATAATTATAGTTAGTTGCGACAACATTCATTAAGTAATTGCATTATCAGGTTTCCTTTTGGGTTATTGTAGTGGTGTGGTGTGACAGTTGACTGTGTAGTTAATTCTTTCTTTGATGTGGAAGTGTGTTAATAACTATTACAGACTTGCTAAAATCCTGTGTTGTGTGATATTTATCTTTCTTAGAGTTTCCCCAAATTAGATAGTTCATTTGATTTGATGAGTTTGCGGATAGTTCATTTGATTTGATGAGTTTGCGGCTTTGATTAATGATTGGTGATCGTTCTGGTTTGGTAATATAGACTTCCATTTTCTGCAAGAGTAATTCTAGCATGATTTATCCTTAGATTATAAACCTTAAGATTGATATGATAGGAAACAAAAGTTCTTTTCAATTCCTAGATTGGTAATTTCATTTGATTCTTTATAGAGAGTTGAGTTGGCTGAGAAATGATTAGTATTGAGTGTTTTGAATTTTATTCATCGGCTACTAAAAATGTTTATGCATATATTTTTCTAATTGCCTTTGAAATAAACAGACTTCACTGGGTGGACAATTAATATTGAACACTCTGCTTGTTAAGAAATTAATGAGTATATAGAGTGCCCAACATTTTGGTTCTGTTGCCGGGGAAGGTAATTTATAGACACAGTTAGTAGTTGAATTGGTTCATTTTATTTAGCAATTCTGATTCTCGGGTGCAGGAGCGATGAGACACAGTGAAGAGTTGCACATCCTTCAATAGACCGAATGGGTTCGTTAACAGAGGATAAGGTATGATTTACAAGCTTGCATGATTCATAAGATTGCATGAATATGAGAAGAACTCAACAGGAAATTCCCATAACCCCCCAAAACACTAACTTGGCAGGTGGAAGACGTCATGGTGGTAGCCCAGACTTAGGAAGAAGGACTTTCATTGATGAATCAATTGCCATGGTTGATTCTTCTACCAGAGCTCGTTATCGAGGACCATCATCCGTGAGAAGAATCCTTGTTTCTCCTAGGATGGAGGCATAATTTTCAACTGTGGAGATATCAGTAGGAGTTGTGACACCATCTTGTGGTCCTGTGGAGGGAAATCCAGGGGATAGGGGTATTTCTATGGGAGTAGGTGGACCAAAGGAAGTTACTAAAGAAGAGTGGTTGCAGTTTTGACAAAAGTTTGAATACCATAAGAAGCGAGAAAATCAAGAGGAAGAGATAATCATGAGTAACGAGCATCACCATGACGATTGTGAAGAAGAAGTAGGGGACAATCATAACAATAATGACGACCTCCAACATGAGGAGACAGTTGCCACACTTCAATCCATATTCGAAAAACATCTGGAAAGGCCCCTATGAAAAATATTTCACCTTCAGTGTTACCTCACTTTCATGGGAAGTCCACAGAGGATCCAAATGAATTCCTTTTCAAGTTCAAAATTCTCTGTCGAATTTATGACTATATCTCCAGTGAGCAGAAACTGAAATTATTTCCTTCCACCTTGAAAGATAATGCCTTACGTTGGTTTATGAGTTTGGGTGGTGAGATGGTTAGGACATGGGATAATATGAAATAGGTGTTGCTTGGGAAACACCAAGTATATTGTAGAACAAAGGATAAGAGAGAAGAATTATTTAAGATGGTGCAGAAAAACAATGAAATTTTGGAGGATTTTGTGGAAAGGATTATGTATAATGTGCAGAGATCAAGCCATAACACTATTGGAAGGGATGTTCTGAAGATCATTTTGTTGCGTGGACTGCATTTACATGCTTAATCTGTTAGGGAAGGGGGACATATCCAAAAAATATTTTAATCATATTGTGGACTTATGCTAACGATACTCTAGAGGGTCTTCCAGAACCAATACAAGGGATCGAGACGTCTTTTCACGAGCACATAAGTCAGGTAGTGGAGGATCTACTCAGGGATGGAGAAACCCTTACCCAAGGATCCAATTTCCCCATAATCAACCATCCTATCCACAGTATCAGTAGCAAAAATTGCAACTTCCAAATAATTCTACACCAATGGGTGAACCACTCTATCCTCAACTTCCTGCTCAACGTAACCCAAATCCTAATAATAAGGTGGTGCAACAATTCGAAACTTCTAGCATTCCATTTCCCCTCTCTCTTGCAATAATTTACACTTACGATCAAGGAGGGTAGTGGAACCAATCATCATTGAGGATGTTCCATCCTCTATGACCAATGAAGGAATGAATCCACGATTTGAAAATTCATTCATCTCAACAATCCCCATTATTGAGGATGCTAAAACACCAGCTAAAACATCGATTAAGACACACAATGGAAATAATCTGAGAAACATGCAGAGAAACGTACTCAGACTCAACCTACATAGTTTTTGAGAGAACCATTGTATCCTGAATGAGTAACCTTGCAAAATGCCACGAAACAACCTAGTTTTAACCTTTTAGGAGAGTTGAAAAATCTTTATGTAAGAATTCCACTATTACAAGACCTACATGATGTACCTATCTATGCCAAAAATATTAGAGACATGGTTGTGAAAAAATGAGGAAGGAATCCTAAGGATCCTCCTATAGTGCATGTAGTGGAGAATTTATCTGAACTGATGGGGAGATCCCCACTAGCTTAAATACGATGACCAAGGTAACCCCAATCTTACAGTATATATTGGGAAGATCCAAATCCCTAACATTTTGGTCGATTTAGGTGCTTCAATAAATGTCATGACCATTGAGACTGTAAAGAAACTAGGACTCGTTGATCTCAGGCCTACCCCAATCATACTAGAAATGGTTGGCAGACCCACTATCAAACGGGAAGGAATCCTGGATGATCTAGTAGTTTTTGTTGACTCATGGGGGTACCCTACAAACTTTGTTGTTTTACAACCCAAGTAACAGCTGTGGGGGCACCCATTAATCATAGGAATACCATGGATAGCTACAATATATGCATATATTAGTTGTAGATCGTGGTCCATGATGATTTCTGATGGAATTGCCATAAAAAACCCGAACTTATATCCTCCAGCCAGACTGAGCTCACACACTGAAATTCCATAATGGATGGACTTGGAGAAGGAGGAAGATATTCAACCATTATTAACAATTGGGAGAGCCTTGACTTTGAAAACAAAAACTGAAGATGACACCATCTGTAATTTTATTAACGAGCCTACGTCTGTCACTAAACGAGCATATTAGATCCTGAACAACACATTAAAAGAACTTACAGAAGAAGCCTTAGTCAGTAATACTAAAATAATTCCAGTAATTGATAACTCCAAGAATTTTCTAGTAGAAATTGAACCAGGGAAAACATTGAACATTAATCCTAATCTCAAAACTGATGAACTGGAACATCTCGTTACGTTGCTGAAACAACATAAGGGGGATTTTTAATGGGAGTATACAGACATGAGGGGTATCCCCTCAGAACTATGTACTCACTGTATTTATATTAAGAATGATTCGAAGCCCGTACGCCAACCTCAATGCAGAATGAACCTGAATTTGAGAGACATCGTGAAGTAGGAAATTCCAAAACTTTTAGAGGTAGGTTTTATCTACCCTATTTCAGGCAGTGAGTGGGTTTCCCCACTAGTGATATTACCTAAGAAAAATGGGAAATGGTGAGTCTATGTAGATTATAGAGAACTAAATAAATCAACATAGAAATACCACTTCCCTTTTCCTTTTATCATTTTAGTGGGTATAACCAGATCCAGATTGCCCCTAAAGACCAAGACAAAACCACCTTCACTTGTCCTTGGGGAACTTTTGCATATAGGGTGGTTTCTTTTGGGTTGTGTAATGCACCAGGTACATTTCAACGAGCAGTGATCGGGATTTTATCTGAAATGGTAAATGATTTTATGGAATTTTTTATGGATGATTTCACTCCATATGGTAACAGTTTTGATGAAGCTCTAAAGATCTTGGAAAAAATTTTGAAACACTGTGAACATACACACCTATTCCTAATCACTGAAAAGTGCCATATGATGATGAGCGAAGGTGTATTTATGGGACATTTTATCTCTGCTACAGGAATCTAGGTAGATCCAGCCAAGATAAAGGTAATTGCAAATATCCCTACTCCTATGTTGCAGAAATAGGTAAGAAGTTTTCTTTCCCATGCTGCTTATTATAGGATATTTATAGAAATTTTTTCCAAATTGGCATTCCATTTATTTACTTTACTGATGAAAGATGCACAATTTGTTTGGACATATGCATGCCAGACAACGTTTGCAAAACTGAAGAAAAGGTTATCTACAACACCTATTTTGAGAGGGCCTAATTGGGCCCTTCCTTTTCATATCTCTTCCGATGCTTCAAATACAACCATTGAAGTAGTTTTGGGACATCAGGAAGGCCATAGTACGTATGCTATCTACTATGTTAGTAAGAATATAGATCTTGCTGAAATGAACTATACAAAGATAGAAAAAGAGTTCCTTTCCATTGTTTATGCCATAAATAAATTTAGGAATTATATTACTGGATATTCTACTTTTGTACATACTAACCACTCAACTCTTAGATATTTAATGAATACACCTATTATTAATGCTAGAGTTACTAGGTAGTTGTTGTTACTTTAGGAATTTGAAATAACCATTGCTGACAGACCAAGGAAAGAGAATGTGGTTGCAGATTTTCTTTCTCGGCTGACTAATAATGATGTTGATTCACCAGTCGAAGAATCATTTCACGATGAACATTTTTTCGCAGTCTCAACTTATTCCCCATGGTACGCTGACATTGCTAATTACTTAGCTGCAGGTAGACTTCCAATGCACTTATTGAAACGAGAGAAGAGAAGGGTCATACAACATAGTGCAAGATATTGCTAGATCGGAGGCCACCTCGTCTACACAGGACCTGATTTGGGAATCACGCGTTGTGTAAGGGAGGATGAAATCCACAACATTTTGAAGGCCTTCTATGATGATCCATGTGGGGGGGGTATTTTTCTAATAAAAGAACTGTCCATAAAGGATTAAGGATGGGTTATTTTTGGCCAAATATGTTTTAGGATGTGAGGAAGTATGTTCAAGCCTGTGACAACTGCCAGAGAATGGTCCAACCAATCAAATTGGTAGAAATGCCACTTCAGCCATAGTTAGTGGTTCAACCCTTTGATAGATAGGATCTAGACTTTGTAGGGCCTATCAACCCTCCATAAAGAGAGAAGGTTTACATTTTGGTTTGCAGTGATTATATGACTAAGTGGGTGGAAGCTGTGGCTTTGATAAAGGTGAATGATCAAGTTGTAATATACATTTTATATGTAGAGATATTCACCTGCTTTGGAGTACCTAGAGAGATCGTAACAGATGGCGGACCACAGTTTGTGTCTCGTAAAATGGAGACCTTGTTTCATAAGTATCATATTCAACATCGAGTAACCTACCCATATCATCCACAAGCCAATGGACATGTGGAAAGCATGGACAAGGTAATCGAGTCAATCTTTACAAAAACAGTGAAGAGTCACCATAGGGATTGGGTTGAAAGGCTTCCAGAAGCATTATGGGCCTATCGCACTACATGGAGAAACACTACATGCTTCTCCCCATATGAACTAGTGTACAGAAAGAGTGTTTTTTTCCCTATTGGGTTCGAAATAAAAAACTTGAAGATAGCCACAGAGGCAAACCTGGACTTAATGGAGGCTCGAAAGAACTGACTGAACCAACCAAATGAACTAGATGAGAAGCACACTACTATTGTACACCATACAACATTAATTCAATAACAACGCTCCAAATGGCATGATAGATTTATAAAGAAGAAGCTATTTTGAGAATGAGACTGGCATTTTTTGTATGATTCACAGTTCAAAAGGGATTTGAAAGGCAAGATACACACAAGATGGTTGGGACCCTACATAGTAGATAAGGTATTTGACAATGGGACCATTCGTTTGACCAATATTGATGAAAATCAGACACCTCTGTTTGCAAATGGTCATCGACTACGGATTTATCATAAACCTATCTCGAAGGATGCATTTATCTCTCAGGTTGCAGCTAATCCGTACTGTCAATTAGTACATGAGCAGGGTTTTTCCCCTATTTATGAAATTTTTAAATTTCGCTGCAAATTCCACACAGAAATTGTATATAAATAAAATTGTTTGATTTTCGTTGTTTGTTTTTTTTTCTTTTTAAGCTATGATCGGGTGATGTTTTTGATAATTGTGAACACGAATTTGCATGAAGGTTCATGCAGAAGAATTAGTCACGACAGGCCAAGCAATTGCAAAATTATGAATGATCCTTCTTAATTGATATTACTCCTCGAAAGAGCAAGTGAACAAGATTGCAGACCTTTGATGAAAAATTGATCATTTTCCCATATTTCTATCAAGCTCCGTCAAATGTTTCTTAGCAGAAACTGTGTCAAATGCTTAATTTTATCCGTTGAAACTCCGATGCAACTTTGATATTTTTCCTACTAAAATTGGTCATTTTCCACTGCATCTCTGCATTTTTCCCCACTATTTTTAGCCATTTTTTGCTGCAACTCGGCTAATTTTGGCCATTTTTCCGCTGCAACTCCGCTATTTTTCCTACTAAAATTGGCCATTTTCTGCTGCGACTACGTTATTTTTCCCACTGAAGTTCGCCTTTCGCACTAGAACTATGCCATTTTTTCCACCAACTTCCGCTTTAACTCCACCAGTATTGTTGTTAAAAATCTCACTGAAATTCCACCGCATCTCGGACATATTCCCAACTAAATATTATTGTTTCATGGTGAGATATTTTATACTCCCTCTAGGTATTTGGGAAATCAATGCTAACACGAACATGCTCAACCTGTTTAATGCATGACGACCGATTTGTTCTAAAATTGCTCATGCGTAGTTATATCCCTCTTGATTATTCGACATCAAAATGCAATCTTATCAGGAAAATGACGGCTTGGGTGACGATGATCAGGTACGAGTTCTGATTATGTGTATGATTAAGTGTGAAATGATATAGTAGTAATTATTATACCTTTTTAATCCCTGACAATCCTCCGTAACTAGTTAATTTTATTTTCAAAATTATTTTGCTTGCACTTCTTAAAAAATCGTCGTCCTATCTTTGATAATCTGTTAAGATATCATGTTCTTAATTCCGCCAAATTTTCAAAATATCCATACGAACCTTTGCTATATGATTACTGTGTTTGATTGCTACAACTCTAATGACTGATACTACAAAGTACTACATCCGCTATCGCAACTAGTCAAGGAAAAACAGTATGGGTCCTCCAGTTAGGTATGGACCCAATAATATAGATGCTTATCATGCAAACAAGGAGGTCTTTGCTATCTTATGGGAAGCTGGATCGATTGAATACTTCCTAATATTGAATGGTTTCCATGAAGAAACAACATTCCAGTTCGCCATGAACTTGACTAGAGAACACTCTGACATCAAAGGGTTAAGAATAGATGTATCAGAATGGGATTTAGCAGAAGCCATGGGACTTCCTAGGAATTGGAATCAATGGTTCTATCGAAAAAGACACAATTTGACAACAAGTCAATATTTTCTAGCAGCAAGGGAGCAGGTTCAGCCAAGGTATAGAGGAGTAGCGCTTGAGACATTACCAAGACCCTGGGACTAGGTCGCTATCTTCCTAAAAAGGTACATTACATGTGAAGGAAGATATAGAGTTGTCTACATTTATGATTTTGTCCTACTTTCCCATTTACACCATGGAAGATTGATAAACATGCCATTTTATCTTTCACACACTTTGCAAAATATGGAACATTATGTTAAGACATCCAGGCACCCATTGTATTCTATCACAAGCCATGGGTTAATCAAATTTTTGGTGCAAATATATTTGGCACAACATAACCTAACATGGGAACAATTTCTTGTGGGAGTCGACGTGCATCAGACACCTACAGTAGGACATAGTAGAGACAGAAAGGTCGATCGGAGCTCCTCAGGTTCAACTAGGGGGAGCGGTGAAGAGTTGGAAGAAGGTGGAGATTATCAGGAAGAATATTCATGGGGAAATGTTGCAGCAACGAATCCCATAGAGTAAATGTTTGGAGAAACGGTGGTAATAGAAGAAGTTGTGCCATTAGTAGTTGTGGGAGCAGCAACAGTAGAAACAAAAGTGGGAACAGTTGTAGAACCAACAACAATGGAATATGGAGTTGTGAATTCGACAGTAGAAGAAGGATAATTTGCATAAAATGGGGAAATAAGACCTCAAATTGTTGATATTGAAACTTCCTTTGAGATAATAGGAACCATAATTGAGGAAGAAGAAACCTTAGTAAAAACTAGAGAAGTCTCTGCCTTTCTTACACCATAGAGAAAGAGGAAAATATCGAGTATCAAAGGAGAATCATCCAGGAGAAGAAGAACCAGGGCTTATTGGGCAGAAGAAGTGGCGAGTATTGAAATTCATATTTTAAGACCCAAGTTACACACTGAAACACAATAACTAAGGGGAAATTTACCTATGGAAGCCACTGTTACACAAGAACCTGCTGAAGGCCAACCCTAGTTAGAAATTTTGCAGCGTGAAAATGAATTGATGAAGGAAGATGTGCGAGTACTTAGAGAAGAATTGGAAAAGTGGAAGGAAGTGAGTAAAAATAAAGAGACACGAAGCTTAGAAACCTTGGTAGAGGCTGCTAACTAGTTCGAAAATCCACTTTCCATCCCGGAGAAAGAATATCTGTTGTGTCCCGAATGTGGGGATTTATTCAAATTGTCAGGATACAAGGTTGAGAAGATGGAGATAACAGCCTGGAAACTAGCACATTCGCGTCAAAGGAGAGATGAGACACACAATGTGGAATCAATATTGGAATTGGATTTGATTCTTGAGCAGGAATTACAGTAAAATGAGGCAGTGCAGCCTCAACACTCAGGAAATACTGAATTACTCCATTCTGAAAGCAGTTCTAAGGAATTCGATTCACTTCCATATCAGGAGCAACAATCAGGTGATACATAAATAATGCAGGAGAGATCCCATCAGCCCAAAGATATGGAGACAGATCAGGACGCCGAAACACAAGAAATAGTGTCCTTCAATTAAGTTGTTGAAGCTGGTATGTTAGAATTGAAGGAATTAAACACTGTTACACAAGAACCAGTGTTTCTAAAAATAGTTGTTGAAACAACCGTTCAAACTGAAATTGTTGAAACTCAAGAGGAAACAGTTCATACTAAAACTACCAAAACTCAGGAAACAACAGCCCAAATCATAGGTGTCCAAAATAAGGAGGCAACAATTCAAACTGTAAATGTTCAAACCTAGGAAGCAGCAACACAGGTGGAGGTTGTATTATTTCAAGAGTTAGTCATAGGCAAAGACAAGAAAGAATTGGCAAAAAAGTTGTCATTATTGAAGCTTGAGATGAGTAAGTGGAAGTATCAAGAAATTCAATATGATCAAGGGACAATTTCTCTGACTGAGCATAAAAATACTATCTAGGAACTAAGGGAGAAATGGGATGAAGAGATTTTCTTTCAGAAAATTCGTTGGGAGAAAATGCGGGAGGAAATGAAAGAGTTAAATAAATTTAAGTCTATGCAGAAAAAAAAGGAACATATTCTTACTTTAACTCAAGAATTATTGAGTTGTAGAGCTCCATATCCTTCCTACCTTGTATTTATTTTTGAACAAATGACTCTGTTCAAAATAAAGGCTTTAAAATAAGGAAGATCGTGGCAAATTGTGACACCTTCCTAGTTCCTAGAGACTGTCACTTAGAGCGATTTTTCTAAGCAAAATATACTATGTGAATTATATCTGCATGAGATGGCCTGCTTGATGGACTCCCAGTCCAATCCAATTCCCCATACTAAGGATATTCATCTAAGAGCCTTTACCTCTTTTGTCACTAACAATGTGAATTGGTGGGTTTCCTCTCAAACCATTCACATGAATGAGGATAACTCCACTTTATGGATTTGGGGTGAACCTTAGGATCCTGTGCCTCTTATTGCGAGGCATAAGAAATTATTTCATTCCCTGAAAATGTTAGTCAGTTGGTTGTATTCCAAAAAAAATCCTTCTCTACTTGTCTCAGTTTGATCTCTCGACATGAGAACTATGCCCTGAAGGGGAGCAGTCAGTGATGGGATGTTTCTCCCATATCTCTATGGGAAAAGGACCCATATTGTTTTGAAAACTTTAAGTAGGGTATGTCATGTGCATTGAAACATGTGGTTCGAGTTGGCTAGGTTTTAAATTTATATTTCCTCTTATCTGGTGGCTAGACGTGGATTACAAGAGAACTTACAGGATGAAAAATAAGGCTGAAAGATACTGCTAGGTTAAGTTGATCACAAGCAAAAGGGTAATTTCAGAGCCCAACATATCCCCCCAGCTATGATTGCATGTCCTCATGCAACTATCCAACTAGTCTGAGTCTGAATCTGACTCAAGACTCTTTCTTTCACATGGATCTAAATTAAATCTACATGGCAACATGAACACAAATGATGTAAAAGTGTAGAATGGCATTATCTTATGGAAATGGCTTGGATATACTCCACGGGTAGTAGACAAAATTGAGAATCTACACATTTTCAAACAAATATTGGAACTAATGGAGCATGCACACTCACAAGGAATGCTTTTAGGAAACATTCTCCCTTCTTGTTTTGTACTCTCATCATTAAATTGGGTAGAATTTCTTGAGTCTTCGACAAGTCAAGTGAATCTCGAATGCTCCAAAGATACAATTTTCCCTTCTACTAACCCCATAAGATCACTTGTCAAAGCCCCAGCAAAAGAGAAAGCATTGCAGACAGTATTTATTAACACGAGTTGTTCAAGGCCATGGTCATAGTGATAGATGTGATTTAATGAATCAATCAGTAAAGCCTCCTGACACAGACAATCCACACTCTAAACATCGTCAGATTGGAGTGGATGCTAGTTTTCGAAGGAAAGATTCGGGGTCTTCTTGTAGAACTTCCTCTGTAGATCAAAATATTGCTCAAACCGGTGAATGATACTCTATAGATCCTGTAATGGTAGGTACTGAGGATGTAAAATTACTTTCAAAGAATGCACACAATCTAGGATATGAACTCACTGAGGGTCGACAGGTTATGGACCAAAGTGGCCAGCAACGCCAAAGTAGGATAATAGTATTAAATGATAATGATCATCATTCAATAGAGGATTTCTTGTCCTTGGAGGAGAATTTGGAGGATTGGCTTGCAAAACAATTGGAGGATTATTTAGATAATGATTCTTCTTCAAAGAGCTCATAAATACTCATCCATGAATGCAAGTGGCATTTCATTTAAATGTTTTAGTCATAGTAGAAGTATAACCCTATTAAATAGAGACATGGGTCATTTTCTTGTTTGATTAGCCAAACTTGGCAAAAACTCATTAGACTAGATCCAAAAAATGCTAAAGAGGTTAGCTTTGCTATCTTATATATATATATATTTCATTGTAAAAAGAAGAAGGAGGTAGAAGTGAGGAAGGGGAGTTCTGGCCAAGGGCTGAGATGGTATTGGCAGGGCATGTATGCACTTTGTTTATCTTTATGTAGGATGGTTTCTTTGAAATGATTATAATCATGAGCTTGTTTTGCTTTTATACATGAATTGTATCTAGTTATGATTTTATCTTGTGTGTGGTCTTGATAATCCATTACAATATTCTTATAATGATTCGCAATTACCTTTAAATATCCTGTTGCAGAACCAGATTCATTCTTTATAAATTCATGCTCGTAGTCTTTCCTATTACTGTATTTTACAATGATACATTTCCTGTTGTTTGATCTTTAAACCTAGCCCGATCTATGTACTATTATACCTCCAGCACTCTATCAACTCAGTTACCCATTAAACCAAAATTTAATATTTCTCTAAGCTTGAGCCTAGCAGTCGGGGTTCAAATTTAGTGATAACACCAAGCTTTCTCCATGACTGATTTGGGGATGTTGCTCCAATTCTTGGGGCTTGATATTTCCCAATTAGCCTTTGGAATCAAAGTAAATCAGTCCAAATATGCTTCAAACCTGCTAAATAAGTTCAACATGAAATATTACAATCCAATCAAGAATACTTTCCTCTTAGAAGTTAAGATTGAAGATGCAGAATCAACTCCCTTGGTGAACAACACTCTGTACAGACAACTAGTTGGTTTTCTTCTCTATCTTACTCACACTCATCATGATATTTATTATGCAATGAGTGTGACATCTATACATATGGAGTGTTAGACCTAGGAAAAGTAAGACAAAATTATACCATAATTACGGTCGAAAGAATAAAGGTTCTGATCGCAAGAGAAGCTGGAGTTACAACAGAAGAAGAACAAAGCAGTCGAAAAGCAGAGTTCGACTAGTTTTGGAAGAGTTGGCTAGAATAAAATATTGATTTTAGTAATAAAGAATAAATGTATTTTTGGGCCAATAGTGCCAATTTTGAGATGTAAATGAATGTATCGAAATAGAAAGACAACTTTTCAACTGACAGTTGTGAGTTAGTTAGTGGTTCGATCAAGAATTGTAAAAGCCGTAAAGCTTATAAAATGATGAACCCAAATTGTATGCATGTTGATAAAGGATATCCAGTCGAAGAGAGGAAAAGGATTGATCCAGGCTATGTGTGGATCAATGATTCAGAGAAGAAGAAGAAATACATAAGCCAAAATCAGAGAGCATGAGATGAGCGAAATAAGTAAGAATCATAAAAAATATCAAAAGAAGAGCCTGCAAGATGAGTGCACAAACCAAAGGTGCTAACATATTTCTCATGCCATGATCCAACCAACAGCCGACAGGTTCGACTCGACAGGTTTTCCTTCAACAAGTTTTCCTTGACAAGTTTGCAGCCGACGGGTTCTCCTCTCTCAACGTGTTCACCTCGACATACAACATACCAACATGCTTTGCGGCGGTTGAACTTCTGAACCATTATAACTTATTTTGTAACTGAACGTAGTGAGTAGTCACAAAAGCGTCTCAACATCCTATATAAGCATGTACATTATGTAATATAGACATCTATCTTATGCCTCCATCTTTCATGGAGCAAAAGTAATAAATTCGTTTGAATTATTGCATATTGTCTGTGTATATTTCTTGTCAATCTAGTGTGTTTCCTTCTTTGCTGATTATTTCTATATGCTTCCACCATAACAAAACTCAACTCATTCAGTTGATTGTTGTCCCCAACGTGCACCTGGGAACGACCTAGATCATTGGTATCAGAGAAATATTTTGTTCAGAACTTAAGTTACATAAGCACGCCCATCAAAGTTATTTAACTTATTCATGTTGAAACACGTTCACAATCTCAGCAACACAAGCAGACACTTCCTTAAACTTCAGAAAAGATGGCCGAAGAAGCAGACAATAGACATGCAACTGAGGAGACAGAGCAACTCATAGAAAAAGCACCTGCTTGCAAGGGAACCGAAATGTTCGCCCAGTTCAACAAGATTCTCATAAGAGTCAATGCAAACTTTAGGGAATCCTTGATGCGATCTCACTTCGATAAAATCAACCCCTTCAAAGTGCAAATGAATCTAGACATATCGAATCTTGAAGGAAATATTGATGTGGAATCCATCGACAATTGGGTACAACAACTGGAATCTTACTTTGTAATGAATCAACTCTCCGAAGTGGAAAAGATCACCATTGCGTCCTTAAATATGTCAACCTTCGTACACTTCCGGTGAGAGAATCTATCGACAAAGACGGAAAAAGAAGAAGACCCCATCGACACATTGGTAAAAATTGTCGAATATGTCTGAAAGGAGTTCTACCGGCCCAAGTACCTTGAACAGCAGTATAAGAAGTGGCAACAACTAAGGCAATGGAAAGACTCAGTCCGTACATATCTACACCAACAAGTTTTATCGACTCATGGCTAGACTTGGCGTCTAAGAAGAAGAAAAATTGCTTGTCCTGAAGTACGTTAGCGACTTATCCCCGTACATTCAGCAAGAGATGGATTTTCTGACTGTTCGTGCACTTGCAGATGCATTTCATTACACCAACAAGATTGAAGCTAAAAATAAAGGAAAAATACATTTTGCAAACAAGCCAACCGGTCAAACATCCGACAAAAAGTCACCAGCCTACTCCGATAAGTTCAAGAATCCTTCTCAGCTAACTCCACCAAAGCTCGATCATCCAAAGAAGAACTTTCAGAAAGAAAAGAGGGATCACAAAAAACAAGCTCCTACTAGGAAATGGTGTGATTATCACAGTTCATCATGGCATGATACGTCAGAATGCAAAGCTCGGAAGAAATTTTTGGAAAAATTGTCGACATCCAACTTATCCAGCAAAACCCTGGTAGAATCTGATCCAGATGCATCAACTCTCTTGGCTTTGAACTCGACCACTTCGACAACCTCGACCATCATCGATAAGGAGGAATGAGAGTGCCTATTCCATACATGGATATGGGTTCAGAATAATCCATTACATCTGATTGTGGATAATGGTAGCCAGAAGAACTTTGTTTCTGAAGATCTTGTGAAGAAATTAGGTCTTGTCACCACTCTGCATCCTCAGCCTTACAATATCGGTTGGATGAAGGATGGACAGGAACTAAGGACCACCTGAAAATGCAAACCCGCCTACTTCATTAATCCTTTTTGAATATGGAGTACTTTGTGATGTGAAACCACTTTCCCTAGCTAACGCCTTATTCAGTAAACCCTACCTACGGAATCAACACAATACATATCAGTCATGACCTCAAAAGGTGATTGTCAAAATCTGAAACCAATGGTATGGAATACCAGAGCGACAACTCACATCAATGATTGCTATGATATCTGTCAAACAAACAAAGAATCTTATCAATAATGCTCAAAAGTTTGCATTAATCATGATAAAGTCTCAACACTCTAGGAAGAATGCAACAACAATTCGACTCACCGACCAGCGCAACTCTCGACAACAACAACAAATTGACAACATTATTGGAGAATACCATAACATATTAAAAGCACCAGATGGAGTACCTCTGCACTGTCAAGTAAAACACTCCATTGAACTTGTTCTTGGTTCTTCATCACATAACTCATCTTTTTACAGAAGATCCATTCTCAAAAATGAAGAGATTCGCAGGCAAATCCAGGATTTGATCAACAAGGGTCATATCCGTCCTAGCTCCTCTCCTTGTGGAAGTCCAGTCGTCTTAGTTCCAAAGAAAGTAAGGACTTGGCGCATGTGCATCGACTATCAGGCTCTCAACAAAATTTCAGTGAAGAACATTTACCCTCTTCCATGGATTGATGAACGCATCGAAAATCTGAAAGGTGCTAAGTTCTTTGTGAAACTCGACCTCAAGTCGGGATACCACCAGATTCCAATCTAGTCCACCAATGTCTGGAAAATGAATTTCAAGAACAAGGAAGGATTGCTTGAATTTCGATCATGGGAAGAACATGTCCAACAACTTCGACAAGTTTTCGACACTATCCAACAACATAGACTGTATCTAAAAAAGTGAAAAATTCTCATTCGCGATGACAGGCATCAAATATTTGGGGTATGTAATTGACTCTGCAGGAATTCATGTTGACCCAAAAAAAGTACAGATCCTGAAAGATTGGCCCATTCCTCAAAACATTCAAGAACTAAGAAGTTTTATTGGTTTGGCAAATTTCTATTGACGATTCATACTTGGCTTCAGCCACATCGCATGGCCTTTGAATCAGTTGATGAAAGGAAATGGGAAAACTATCTTCAAATGGACACTGACACAACAAAAAGCTTTTGAACAACTCAAAAACAATATTTGTACTACACCAGTCCTTATGTTACCTTATTTGCATCATCCCATTGAGATTGAGATGGATAATTCGGACTATGCCCTCGGCGCAGTGATCACTCAGTCGAGTCACCCAGTCGCATTTCATTCTGAGACTTTCAATAACACTGTTAGAAGGTACTTGACATATGAAAAAGAATTGTATGACATTTTGCAAGCTCTCAAGCAATGGAGACACTACATTCTTGGCAAGGAAACAATCATCCTCACTGATCATAAACCTTTGCAGTTCGCTCCGACTCAGTCGAAACTACAGACAACTTGACAACTCAAGTGGATTAATTACCCGCAACAATTTAAGTTGGCAATTAAATACCTGAAAAGAAAATCCAATTACGCACCCAATTGTCTCAGCAAATCACCCATTACTCTACTATCTACCGTAATGAGTATGCAGGGTTATGGCACCACTAATTGGTCGCAATTGTATTTGGTAGGATGCGATTTTTCTACAATCTATTGATAGCTTCAGACCAATAGGTTTTCAAATACCGACTACTTCCTAAGAGACACCTTGCTATACAATCTTGGACAACTTTGTGTATTGAATGGTGAGCACCGACATAAGCTCATTTGGGACGCGCAATACAACAATACTGCAGGACATTTTGGAGTTGCAAAAACACTTGTTATCATCCAAAAGTATTTTTACTGGCGTTCACTTAAATATAGTTCCAACAAGTACATTCGATTGTGCGTTGTTTGTGCCATTGCTAAACCGTCGAATCGGCGACAAGGACTGTACACACCCCTTCTAGTTCCTAGTCGACCATGGGAATCCATTTCTATGGACTACTTGATGGGATATCCTACTACCAAACATCATCATGACGCAATATTAGTAGTAGTCGACAGATTTTCCAAGATGGCTGTACTCATACCATGCAAGAAGACTACGACAAAATAATAAACTGCTTAGCTCTTCTTTGAACATGTGTGGAAACATTATGGCCTCTCGAAAACCATTATTTCCAATAGAGATGCTAGATTTGTTAGCACCTTTTGGAAAAATCTCTGGCGACGTATCGATACGAGACTTTGTTTATCGAAATCCTTTCATCCGTAGACAGACGAACATATGGAAGTTGTAAATCACTTAGTCGTACAATTGCTTCACATGTACAACCACAAACTGTTAGGATTATTAATCCTCCCTTGTTCATACTTTCTATTAGATTAATTATTTCCTAACTTAGGAACCTTAAAATTAATTAATTGGGTCCACGAGTGCAATTGGGTCCACTTGGCCCAATGGGGCCACATGTACCAGTCATTGAAGTGTGGGGAACACTACTAGAGGTTGACTACCACTTGATTCTTGTGCATGTATCAATTAGGGTGACTCCTAGATCAATCCCTACATTTTAGGAGCCATTGGGAGTCCCGACACCAACCTACTTTAGTCAGTTGGTGTTAGCACTAATTAGTCTTAGTTAGCCCTCAGTTACAATCAGTTACTTCACAGTCAGTTAGGATAGTGCTACTAATGCATGGTTGCATGGGGAGGAGCGCTTTTCCTACCTACCTCACTCTCAGTTGCACTGAGTTAACTAGTTGTTACTACTTGTTGGAGTTATTGGTCATCAGGGAGTTGTCTATTTGGACTCTGATATTGATTGGGAGACCTTGAGTTAGAGATTCAGTTAGATACATTCTTATCCACTTGGAGGATTGGAATTCATTACTCATGCATTTGAATTCTACCTATGTAAACTACATTGTAACACAGTATATTATTATGATGAATATACTATAAATTCCAGGGCAATACTTGTCCATTTCCTGTGTGGTTTGTCTTGTTGGATTATTATTTTCATTCTCCATTCAATTTTTGTAACATAATAAGAACTCTTTGCCTGAAGATATAAATGGAATTCAAATTCTAACATGGTATTAGAACCTTCTCAGGTAGGTTTCATGCTTGTTTCTCATCGAACATCAGAAGCAGTTGGGTTTCCACAGAAGTCCCCCTATGAAAATTTGCTAGCTCTGGATTCATTCAGAGCAGCAGAGAGGGCATGACAGACCCTAAAAACATGTTCATGTCTGAAGGAAAAGCATGATTCTAATAGTTCTTATGTTTTAGTGTTATTTGCAGTGAAATTGACAGGTGCTACATAGCTTGAAAGAAGTATTTGCAGTCTCCCTATTGGAGCAATTATGAGTTCTCAAACTCTTGAGCCACAGATCCTCACAACTTCCAATTACCTTGATTGGAGGATTTATATGCAGCTAGCCTTGTGCAAGCATGGCTACCATAGGATCATACATGGATGGGAGGCTGAGCCTCATTAGCTGGTAGAGTGGAACAAGTTCCTAAACCGTTGTGATGAAGCATTCGGGTACTTATGTACTTATATTTCTAGAGATCTCCTCTTTCATCTAGAAGGATTGAGGACTCCCAGAGAATCCTGGGAGAATCTTGATAGCTTGTTTAACAAAAAATATGAGCTTCGGGGACACATTCTGGAGAATGAGTTGGTATCTTTACATCCCAGCAGTTTTGAGACTATTGAGCAATTCTTCTCCAAATTCAAGTCTCTAGTGCTACAATGCAGACAGTGTGGGATAGAGCAAAATGATGAGCAGGCCCTGAGTACCCTATCTATGTCTCTATGTTTCATTCCAAGCGGGAAAGATTTCCTGATTGGAAACTTCCTTCTTTAGGTTCATTCTTCGAGTCCTAAATCAAAGAACAAAACAAATTGATTCGAATGGGAGTCATCCAGACTTCCAAAGATTAATCTCTCTTGGTTACTGACTCTTCCAAAGCGCAAGCAAAGGGGAAATCAAAGAAGAAGGAGCCAAAGGCAGCTGATTCGAAGGCTAAACAAAATCAACAAGCTTTTGAAAGGGCCTTCGGCTCTAAGAAGAAGAAATTTGGGAAAACGTTATGTCCCTACTATGAGAAAGGGTATCACCTTGAAGATCATTGTATGAGGAAGGAACTTGATGAAATGAATGCTCTTCTCAAGCAACATAACATTCAAAGAGAAAAACAGTCTGATAATGGACATGAAAGATGTCATGCTTTGAAATCAGGACTACCTCAGTCTATAGCCTATTTGATTGATTCTGGAGCCTCCAACCACATGGTTTCCTCCAAGGATCTCTTCTCCTCTCTCAGTATCAAAGAAGGTCCCACTATTCACATGGGAGATGATTCCCAAATCCCAGCAGTAGGGAAGGGAAGCATCAGAGCGAAGCATGGTGTGTTCATAGATGTCCTATATGTTCCCTCACGTGCTACTAATCTATTATTTGTTTATCAGATGACCTATACTGGCTTTCCAAAGCAAGTATTGTTTGGACCTAACTCAGTAGAGATCACCAATATCTCAAATGTGAATATTGTAGCAAAAGGGATTGTTGATCATGCCTCCAAGGCATACTTTTTCTCTCACTTCATGCCATTCTCAGTTCCAACATCGTCACAAATTCCATTCGAAGCTTATGAAGGTATAAACATTCCTTCACTTATTATTGTAGTTCTAGTTTTAAATCTTGACATTTCTGATTCAAATTCAGAAGAGGAGTCATCCCAGTATGATCCAAAAATTGAGCTTACAAATCAAAGGGATCTAGATCCAGATCCAGCATCTACCTCATCCCAACAGCCTAAATGGGCTAAGCAGCTCATAGAAGCAGTTGGAGATGGTGCTGGGGATCCAAATGAAAAAATAAGAACGAGGTCCTTGTATCAGAAGGAGAGTGTAGCACTGTCTCACACAGATCCTCTTCTTGCTAAAAGGTGTTTTATGATGCTTGGGTCAGATCCTCAATCCTTCAAGGAGGCTTGCCATGATCCTAGATGGTAGGAAGTGATGGATGAGGAGTTTGATTCGCTACATGACAACTAGACCTGGGAACTTGTCCCCTTACCTCTAGGAAGGAAGATGGTACAGTGCAAATGAATCTACAAAACCAAAATAGCTGCTGATGGGACCACAACCAAGTACAAGGCTTTATTGGTGGCAAAAGGGTGTTCTTAGGTCCAAGGATTGGACTACAATGAGACATTCGCTCTAGTAGCTAGAATGGACTCCATCAGGCTAGTATTGGCCATTGTTGCTTCCAAGAGATGGGAAGTATACCACATGGATGTGAAGAGTTCCTTCCTCCATGGTGATTCAAAGGAGATCTATATGAAACAACCTTAGGGGTTTATTGATGATCCTTCCTTAGTGTGCATACTAAGAAAATCAATGTATGGACTCAAACAAGCCCCAAGGGCATGGTAATCCAAGATGGATGCCTTCCTCATCTCTCAGAAGTTTGAAAGGTGCAAATCTAATTGAAATGTATACATGAAGAAGAAGGAGGGGTTCTTTCTTCTAGTTGTATTGTATGTGGATGACTTGCTCATTACTAGCAGCTCTGCTGCTGGATTGAGGAACATCAAGTTTGCTCTTAATAAAGCATTCCCTATGACTGACTTAGGACTGTTAAGACAGTTCATTGGTATTGAAGTAAGTCAAAATACTTTGGGAATCATGATCTCACAGTCCAGGTATTCATTAGACATGCTTAAGAGGTTCCACATGGAGGATTGCAAGACAGCCACCTGCCCTTTCTTATCATGCATCAAGCTTGAAGAAGGTGGTTCCACACCTTTGGTGGACATCACTCTCTCAAGACAGCTCATTGGAATCCTTATGTATCTCACTCATTCGAGACCAAACATATCCTATGCTGTGAGTGCTGCTGCAGATATATGCAGGAGCCACATGAGCTGCACTGGAAGGCAACAAAGAGGATCTTGCATTATGTGTAGGGTACTATTGATTATGGGATCCACTATGCTGCTAGAGCATAGCTGGATCTCACATGCTTTACAGACTCAGATTGGGCAGGAGATGGAAATGATAGGAAATCCACCTTAGGTTTTGTATTCATGATTGGATCTGGGCCAATTTGTTGGTCCATCAAGAAGCAAGCAGCCCTTGCACTTTCTTCAACATAAGCAGAGTATCGAGGAGCTGTGAATGCAGCTATTCAGACAGTTTGGCTGCATCGCATCTTGATAGAGTTCAAGATTCAGACTTTACCTACAGTAGATCTTTATTGTGACAACCAGAGTACAATCAAGATCTCCAATGATCCTGTTCAAAAGCAGAGGACAAAGCACATAGAAGTTCACATGCACTACATTCGGGAACTGGTGCATGACAGAACCATCACACTGCACTACCGTCCGACAGAGGATCAAATTGCAGATATTTTTACCATGTCTTTTACTGAAAAGAGATTTTCCTTTCTTAGGTCTCTTTTGGGCATTAAGGCTTGATTCTCAGTTCCTATCTTGAGGGGGTTTTCCCAAGAGGTTTTCCTACCTCATTTGTATTATGTCTCTTAGATTGTATATTGAGTGACCTATGGTCTTGTTACCGGGGCACACAATTGTCCAAGTTAAGATTCGGGGGGGGTGTTAGGATTATTAATCCTCCCTTGTTCATACTTTCTACTAGATTAATTATTGCCTAACTTAGGAATCTTAAAATTAATTAATTGGGTCCACTAGTGCAATTGGGCCCACTTGGTCCAATGGGGCCACATGTACCAGTCATTGAAGTGTGGGGAACACTACTAGAGGTTAAATGCCACTTACTGCATGTGCATGCATTAGTTAGGGCACCTCCTATATCAATCTCTACATTTTAGGAGCCACTAGGAGTCCCGACACCAGCCTACTTCAGTCAGTTGGTGTTAGCACTAGTTAGTCTTAGTTAGCCCTCAGTTACAATCAGTTCCTTCACAGTTAGTTAGGCTAGTGCTACTAATGCATGATTTCTTGGGGAGGAGCACTTTTCCTACCTATCTCACTCTCAGTTGCACGGAGTTAACTAGTTGTTACTACTTGTTGGAGTTATTGGTCATCGGGGAGTTGTCTATTTGGACTCTGATATTGATTGGGAGACCTTGAGTTAGAGATTCAGTTAGATACAGTCTTATCCACTTGGAGGATTGGAATTCATTACTCATGCATTTGAATTCTACCTATGTAAACTACATTGTAACACCAGATATTATTATGATGAATATACTGTAAATTCCAGAGCAATACTTGTCCATTTCCTATGTGGTTTGTCTTGTTGGATTTGTATTTTCATTCTCCATTCAATTGCTGCAACATAATCAGAACTCTCTACCTGAGGATCTAAATGGCATTCAAATTATAACACAAACATCGTCGAACATGGGATGACATCCTTTTATACATACAACACAGCTACAATCGTGCTCAACACAACTCTGAAGGAAAGAGTCATTTTGAGATCTATTACGGATTTCAATCCTCAGCACCTATCGACTTAATCAGTTCCTCGACATAGTTGAATGACACCGACTTCGAAGGACGAGAACTGGAGAAAGCATTGAAGTTCAAAGATCAAATCTACAACATCCAGAAGCAAGCACTGTAAATGTTGCAACGAACAAATCCAAAATATAAGGCCCGACACGACAAGCATCATATTCCTCATTCATTCCAAATTGGGGATCAGGTCTGGTTACATCTAAAGAATGAATGCTTCACTAGTCCATATAGAAAGTTGAAACCTTTGCGATATGGTCCATACAGTATCCTTAAACAGATTGGAGAAAAAACATTTTAGCTCAAAATTCCTACATGCCTTGGCCTACATCCAGTTTTCAATGTATATCTACTTCAACTATACCATGCACCCTTGTTAGAACATAATGACTTGCAGACAGCAGCAACTGAAGACATCCATCCAAATGTGCATGAACGTCTTCTTTGTGACACCATCGTGGGATGATGCATACACCTTACAAGGACAAACTCCATTCCCTTGTTTCAAGTGGCTAAAGTTGGACAACTCCCCATGCAAGGAAAATGGTACTTTGCTAATGAGGTCGCCACCATGTTTCCTCGAACGAATACACAATGGAGACCATTGTTTCTTAAGGAAGGAGGAATGATCCAACCAACAGCTGACAGGTTCTCCTTGACAGGTTTTCCTTCGACATGTTTTACTTTGATAGGTCTTCCTTCAACAGGTTTGCCTTGACAAGTTTTCCTTCGACAAGTTTGCAGCCGACAGGTTCGCCTCAACATACAACATACCAACATGCTCGGTCGGGGAAGAGATGAAGGACTTCGATAAGAGTAGGAAGTTGCAGTGCGACTGAAGGAGAGGACTATGGATTGACATCGCACCTTGACGAAGGATCTTGTGACGAAGAAGAGGAGTATTAGCTGATATATGAGGAAGCAAAATAAGAAGAAGCACCAGATCCAGGTCAAGATTACATCATACCTATGACCTCGCACACATCACCAAAGGTAAGATTGAGAAACACATCACCTAGTGGTTTTGCTAATTTGACTAACAGTAATAGTGGAACTAGTAGTCAGGGAACTCCCACTAGCAAAATTTTTAATTCAACAGTACCAAGAGTTCCTACAGGAATTGCTCAAAATAAATTGGATCAGATACAGGCAGGATTGATAGATGAGTTCAAGAAAATGAAATCTAAGTCGCAGTGCATTACATATTTGAAATAAATTAAATAGTTACCTACCTAGTCTGTTTGGGACTTCGACCAAAGATTCAATACTTTGATGTCCAAAGTAAGTTTTCAAATGTTAGACTTCCAACACAAGGAATGGTTTATTGCAATGATGTTGCCACATATCCGTGTCACATTAATGCAACAAAAGATCATATCTCCGAGTGAGGATCTAGAATTGGATATGAAATTAGAAGCCTCATCGTTTGGAGAAATTAGTGCAGGAATGATACAAATCCAGTCACAACTAGGAAACCTTACATTGCAACTTCAGGATATTAAGAAAGGGAAAGAAGTAAATGAAGAATTATGGTGTACCAAATGTAGAACCAAAGGACATCATAAAGACAACAACCCGACGCTTATGAATTATGTCACACCGGGAGCACCAAATCCGATGAATACAAAAGGAACTCCTTGGTGTCAAGCATGTCAGACTAGAGGACATTGGTCAAAAGAATGATTATACTTAAAAAAATTGTAAGTGTTCTAGCTAGTCTATACTATAAATTTTGTCAGTCGGTAGGCCATGGCAAGAAATATTGCAAAGCATATCAGCTACTGCAAGAAAAAATAGTCGACACGTACCTGATGAAGAATGATGAACATTTGCAGGCTGAGTGAGATCATGCTCAATTTCCTTAGAACCAGTACCCTCAGGCTCAATATCCACAGAATCAATATGCTTAACCTCAGTGCCCTCAAGCACAACACCCTCAACCCAGGGGGGTGGAATTTTCAGAGGTTAAGGACGAGGAGGATTTGGTCATGGAAGAAGCCAAGTGATATGTTATAATTGTGGACAACATGGACACTTTGCCAAGGAATGCACAAATCCTACTACAACCTATTCGTATTGTAAAGCTTTTGACCATACTGTTGAAGAGTTCACTCAGTTGATTGCGAAATGGCAGGTCAAGAATGGGGGAAATCAGAATTTGCCTAGAATGTCAATCTGAACATACAAAAGATCTTTACTAGGTCAATGGAGTCAAGTATTTCTGTCGTGACTATAGAAGGTGGTGTTTGGAGTTGATCAAGAAGCACCGTATGGACAACCTTGAGTGCGACTGACAACACAAAATAAAGTACCATTCGAAGTCCAAAAAGAAAAATAAGTATTCCTGGACGTGTGAAAATAATTCATCGACAAAAATCAAGCATCAACCTCTACAATTATACCGTATGAAGGACCAATTCTGGAGATGCCTGAGAGATTTGATCAACTGCTTTGACAGAAACCAATGAGAAAGGTTAGTAAATTAAAAGAGTGATTTAAAAGTTGTTTGACACTAATCCAAGATAAATATGTTATCACAGAAATGAAAACTTTGATAGAAGAACCTCAAGAAGATGCGCGACAATAAAAAAGGGTTAATCATATCGAGAAAAGATTGAAGACTAGTCGAGAAATGAGAATGACAGCCTAGATAGGAGATTATGACATGGACTATGTTATCCTGGACTTGGGCTCTATTGTGAACATTCTTACGAGATAAACTTGGGCGAGTATGGGAAAACCGAGTTTAGTATGGTCTCCTATATAGCTCAAACTAGTAAATCAATTGAAAGTTTTACCTATCGATTGCCTAACTCAAGTTCTTGTCGAGATAGAAGGACTTAGTATTTACACAGACTTTGAGGTGATCGACATTATTGATGATACAATTCCATATCTTGTGCTTTTGGGGATCGATTGGGCCATTGATAACCAAACTATCATCAATTTCAAGAAGAGGATACTCAAGTTTGAAGATGAAGAACTAAGGGTGTCGCACCGCTTGATCCACAAGAAGTCCATAGGTACATCGAGTAGGTGAATAGTGAAGGGAAGGGTGGATATATGGACCACATCTATAAAATTACTTCTGCAATGGATGATTATGTGAATACAACGGCCAACGAAAAACTCATTTGGAGAAGCATTAATTACTGCACATCAAATTTTGGAGAAGCTCTAGAAAATTGGCAAAACAGATTACATGAAGTGTCCATGAGAAGATGCACAAGGATTACAAAATCCGTGTGATGGGTAGGTATCAAAGTATGTGATCTACCTACTTATGAGGGATTTTCTAACCTAGATGTTGATGAAATTGTCATTGATTCCAACATGGACTTGATGTCATTGATGCCTCCTACCTGATGAAGAAGCCCTTGGAACCTTGAAGGAACGGTGTGGCTCATGTGTATGGAAGCCCTAGTGGCGTAATGGAAAGTTGAAACCCTAAGCACAATCATCACTCAGTCTATGGAAGTGTTTTAAGCCAAGCATCAACCTCGGTCTGTGGACTGGGAATAAATGATAGGAGACATTGAGTTGGGTAGACCCTGGAACAATCAGATATATGCTTCTACAAGCTTTCCAAGACCTCACAAGTGATCATGCCTTCTTATTGCTGAAGATGACTCTATTTAGTTGGCAAGAGGATAGTGCTGTAAGTGACTGCTCCTTATTGTGTCTCCTATAAGGAGATTTGGAGTTGGTGGCCTTGATCCCAATGAACGTGGCTGTCTAAAATGTTGTAGTAGACTCCAAGCAATTCTGGGACTGATATGGAATGGATAACTGTACACCCACCACGTCCTGTAGCAGCTGGTGTGATGCCTCAATGATCTTCAAATGGCTCTTGGTTAATGATCTCTCTCAATCAGTCAAACTCAAATAAGGATACTCTGATTTCTCTTTTCTAATCAATGATATATCAGCCATCAAGCTTAGTATGATAGTGAGAGAAGTAGTTACTCCTCGCTATATGACAGCCCCTTTTTAAGTCCAAATTGCAGTTCCAATGGTGAAAGAACCCCCAAACAAAAGGGAACTAGTCTGCCTACTCAAAGTTATTTTTGTAAAACATGCTCAGGTCGGCTCCATTTAATATGTTTTTTTGTTGGCCCAATAAAAATTAGAAGTCGGCTCAGAATAAGAAATAAAATATTTTTTTATACATCAGGTCGGCTCACACAATATTTTTTTCAAGTCGGCCTCAAAAATTCATGAAAATGGGTATAAATACCCCTTCAACGACCTCATTTTGCATATAAGAACTTGGGGGATAGTTCTGAGATTTTTCTTTGAGGCAACGAAGGAGCAACAGTAAGGAAATTTGCAGCAGCAGGCACTGTGTATGTGGCTTTTGTCATGAGCATATCTGAATTGTTTAAGTGATCTGATCCGAGACCGAATCTTCCTTTTTGGAGCAAGCCTTCTGAGGTATCTTCGTAGGGATTTTACAATACCAGACCTCCTCCTTTTATTTTATTTTGTCTGAATTCTAGAGCAGCAGTCTCAGGTCTCTTCGTGGGTAGCAAACCCGAACTTTGACCTTTTTGTCTTCTGTGACCGAGGCAGTAACTAAGGTGGCTGTAGCAGCTATTTTTTTTTAGTGGTTTGAATGCTTTTATTGTTTCCCTTGTTGCCAATAAATTCAAGCCTGTTATAGTGGGTTTCTTGATTGGTTTGAAACTTATACACAATCTTAAAAACTGAAGTCTTCTGCAAAAGATATACATAGTCCCGGTTTGAAGCACATGGAGGTGATCTAGGGCTTTGTTGCAGTCAAACAGTCAGCCATCCGAAGTTTTCCACAGAGCTACATTTCCAGTGTTAATCAGTAAACAATTTGAGGATTGACTGTGGGTAGAGTCTTCTTCAGACATACCACCGAAGCCTAGACAGCAGTATACAGAACAGTGGTGTATGCAGCGGCATACATACTAAATATATAGTGAGACATAGTGATATATATATTGCTTGTATGGACAGTGGTATACTAATGTGTGAAGACTAACTCTCTGAAGTTGATAATGTCTTGATGATGTCTTGTACATGTATACTCGTTGATACCCTATGGTGATGGTGCCCTATGTTGCAGACCTTGATGATGTTTTTGTTATTTTGATGACCAAACTCTATGATATAGTTGCAGCTGTAAGGATCTGTTTAGAACCCTTGTACCAGCACATAAACCCTCGGTGATCATCACCAAAGTTGCAGAAGTCACTATCCAAGCTTTGACTGAAATTTGTATGGTGCAAATTCAAAATTCAAGGGATCGAGTATTCAAGAATGCAATATGAACAGTCAGTAGACACATACAGTAATGAAGCCTGTCTACTACAAGACTTATGCAGTGATGATGATATAAACACTAACAAAGGTATGATGATGTTTAGGCTTTGGCTAATGCCTTAGTTGTTTTGCAATAGTTAATACATGAACTAAAGTTTGTACAGTAGACAAGTACAACAATTTTGTTTGGACTAGATGATAGCATTGATATAAGTCATATTCAGTGGCATGAAGCAGTACATACAGTGAACAGTAAATGATGAAGCATATATTATGTTGACAGTCTGAAGCTTGATGATGTAAATGGTGCATACAGTCTGCTGTAATTTTCTGAGTCAAAGTCTGACCAAGATATGACTATCTTTGAGGCTTAACTATATGCATATTCAAGCTTATAGGTAGCCAGAGGTATTCCTTTTTAAAGATCATTGTGAAGTTCATTATGATGAACTATGGACAAAGGTGGATCCCTACTGAAGTATGATGTATGACACATCTTAGAGCAGCAGGAAAATTGTATATGACCAGACTTGCATGAGCAGTATATGGGTAATCCTCTTCATGATTGATAACTTGATTTGACATTGGCAGCAATAGCCACTGAAGTGGGTTGTGACATGACTAGTGCCAAATGCCGAGCAGATTGATATGATGATTGTTGGATGATGCTGACAGCAGCATGATGTATTCATGGTTATGATCAGAATGATGTTCCTGACAGAATGATGATGAGAGCAACAGTGAAGAATGATGATCAGAGAGCAATGAGCCATGTTGACCAGGAGAAGTACTGATCAGAGGATAATTTGCAGTAGTAAATGGCCAGCAATAGTGTTGATGAGCAGTTGACCAGCAACAATAGAGATGAGCAGAATTTGATGACTTGGAAGTCATGAAGAGCTGGTGTTGATGAACAAAGAAGATTGAGAAGTGTGTTGCAACAATAATGATGAGAGAGTTGAGCAGATGATCAGCAGTATTGACCAGCAGCAGAACCGATTGAAGAAACAGATGATGTTGATACAGTGACAGTAAGCTTTAATTGTAATTACAAGCTTGTCTTGCTTTTGAGGTTAGGATACCTAAAACCCTTCTTAGTAGGGTCTAAGAAAACTAGGCAAGGTCCTGGATACAGAGTAGGTGCTCTATGTATCAGTAGGTGCTGATTTTGCCTAACGGTTGTAGCTGAACCAAAACTAATATAAAAATATTACAAATTTATATGGTGTCGTGTTCTTCTGTGTTATGGTTCTTGATGAGTTAAATGCTATGATATGTGAATGATGAAGTTTACGAAATGATTATGAGATTGGTAGAATAATGAAATGATGAATTGGTAGTTAAGTGTGACAGGTCAAGAAAAGTTGTAAAAATTGCTTTACACTGATTCACCCCCCCTCTCAGTGTCTACAATTGGTATCAGAGCCGGCCTTCGTCATGAGCCTAGCAAGCTTGAAGGAGATCCTTAGACACAATGGAGGAAAAGAAAGAGTCATCAAGCAATGACGTGCCTGTATTGGATATTGCAGATTATTTCAGTTGGAGGAGCATAATGAAGGCTTATCTGAAGAAGTTTGGTGTTTGGGAAATTGTCATCAATCCACCCGCTCCATCAAACAAGAAAGGAAAATCAGCTGCATAGAAGGAAGCGAAGAAGGACAACACTACAGCCTTGAAGTTCCTCATGGATGGACTTCCCAGCTCAGTGAAGGTAAGTGTAGGAGAATACACTTTGGCAAAAGACCCATGGTTCAAGTTGGAAAGGGAGTATCAGAAGGCGAGACCAGAACCCGAAAATGCAAATCAGAAATCAGAAGACAAGCCCCCATAAGAGCTCAAACAAGAAGAGGACTCCAGTGAAGGTATGAACTCTTGTGATTATGATAGCTTGTGTGATGAAATTGAGAAGGCTCTTGCAGATGATGATGAAGCAATGTTGAAAGCTAAACAGAGAATTATAAACTATGTATGCAACATATATCTCAGAGTTGATTGGTTCTTGAACAAAGTTGATCTTAATCAATCTGAGTACAAGATGTTTAGGACGACAACCTTTGATTATATGGATAACCTCCAAAAGCAGAATGTTGAACTAAAGGAGTTGCTTATGAAACTTAAGCATGAAGGAGTAGGTTGGCTGAAATTGCTGAAGGAAAAGGAAGAAGAAAAAGAAAGGCTAAAGATTGATTTGATCGATCTAACCCTAGAACAAAAGAACCATGATAAAGATTCAAAAATACTTGAAGAAGCAAGAGAGGCAAATCTTGATCTGAAAACTCAGCTAGAAGAAGCCAAGAGAATAGAAGAAGCATTAAGAGATCAATTGGAAGAAAAAGAAGTGACAAATCAGAAGCATGAGTTTGAGATTGTCAATCTCAGAAAGAAGATTGAAAAATCAAAGCATCATGAGAAGTTCAACAACAACTCTGTCAAGCTCCAGGACAGTTCAATTGTCCTAGATAAGATCTTAGATTGCCAAAGATCTCCACTTGACAAAACTGACATTGGTTACAAGAAGAACAAAGAAAAATCTGAAGATGACACTTGGTCTCCAAAGACTCCAGTAGCAGGTCCATCAACGTCCAAAGCTGCTCCCCAGGAACCTGCACATGACAACAAGGAGTTTGGAAGTTCAAAGATGAAACAAGGAGTTAGGTCTGTTCATCAAAGCACCTTCATAAAGGAAACAACTCCAAGACTCAGGTATGAAAGTGGCTTCAATGGTTATTGTTATTGTTGTTCTAACTTTGGTCATAATGCTATGGATTGTAGGTTCTATGGAAGAAGAAGGGCTGGAAGCCCCAATGTCTCAGTTAGATGTTGGACATGCAATCAAGACGGACATGTAGCTGCCACATGTCACACGTTGATATGCTACACCTGCAGTGGGTTTGGACACAAAGCCCATGAGTGTGCCAGTCAAAGAAGTCAAGCAAGAAGGAGTACTCCATACACATCAGCAAGAAGATTTGAAGATCAGAAGACAAATGTCTACAGTCAAGGACACTCTCAAGCATGGAGAAATGAAGTTGATCAAATAAGTGTTGGGAGCTCCAACAACTCAGTTAGATGTTGGTCTTGCAACAATGTCGGTCACATTGCTGCACATTGTCGTACGATGAGGTGTTATAGCTGCAGTGGCCTTGGGCACAAAGCTCAAGATTGTTGGAGTACACGGAAACAATCCTTGAGAAGTTACCTAGACAACTCATCAAGGAAAGCCAGTACAAATGAAGGAACAAATGCTCAAATGACAGATGTCAAGAAGCAGGTATGGATGAGGAAGACCGAGCAATTGTAGATAGGAGAGGTTGATTAGAGCAGGGAGGATGGTTGCCATATGGCAAGCCAAGTGTAAGGTCTCTCAAAGACCTTAACACACCTTGAGTTCATGAGGCTGGAGAATGATCTCAAAGGAGAAAGGATGGTTACTCCAGGCATATAGACAAATCCTAGGATCGTGCATATTGACAGGGGGAGCAAATATTAGTTAGCAGTGATCAGAGATTTCAGAGACAGGTATGTGGACACCCTTTGCCATTGATGCCAAAGGGGGAGAGATGAAGACAAAGGGAGAGATGTAGACAAAAGGGGAGTATGCTCATAGGGGGAGCATGAGTTGTTGTCATCAATGACAAAGGGGGAGATTGTTGATGAAATTGTCATTGATGCCAACATGGACTTAATGTCATTGATGCCTCCTACCTGATGAAGAAGCCCTTGGAACCTTGAAGGAATGGTGTGTCTCATGTGTATGGAAGCCCTAGTGGCGTAATGGAAAGTTGACACCCTAAGCACAATCATCACTCAGTATGTGGAAGTGTTTTAAGCCAAGCATCAACCTCGGTCTGTGGACTGGGAATAAATGACAGGAGACATTGAGTTGTGTAGACCCTGGAACAATCAGATATATGCTTCTACAAGCTTTCCAAGACCTCACAAGTGATCATGCCTTCTTATTGCTGAAGATGACTCTATTTAGTTGGCAAGAGGATAGTGCTGTAAGTGACTGCTCCTTACTGTGTGTCCTATAAGGAGATTTGGAGTTGGTGGCCTTGATCCCAATGAACGTGGCTGTCTAAAATGTTTTAGTAGACTCCAAGCAATTCTGGGACTGATATGGAATGGATAACTGTACACCCACCACGTCCTGTAGCAGCTGGTGTGATCCCTCAATGATCTTCAAATGGCTCTTGGTTAATGATCTCTCTCAATCAGTCAAACTCAAATAAGGATACTCTGATTTCTCCTTTCTAATCAATGATATATCAGCCATCAAGCTTAGTGTGATATTGAGAGAAGTACTTCCTCCTCGCTATATAACAACCCCTTTTTAAGTCCAAATTGCAGTTCCAATGGTGAAAGAACCCCCAAACAAAAGGGAACTAGTCTGCCTACTCAAAGTTATTTTTGTAAAACATGCTCAGGTCGGCTCCATTTAATATGTTTTTTGTCGGCCCAATAAAAATTAGAAGTCGGCTCAAAATAAGAAATAAAATATTTTTTTATACATTAGGTCGGCTCACAAAATATTTTTTTCAAGTCGGCCTCAAAAATTCATGAAAATGGGTATAAATACCCCTTCAACGACCTCATTTTGCATATAAGAATTTGGAGGATAGTTCTGAGATTTTTCTTTGAGGCAGCGAAGGAGCAGCAGTAAGGAAATTTGCAGCAGCAGGCACTATGTATGTGGCTTTTGTCATGAGCATATCTGAATTGTTTAAGTGGTCTGATCCGAGACTGAATTTTCCTTTTTGGAGCAAGCCTTCTGAGGTATCTTCGTAGGGATTTTACAATACCAGACCTCCTCCTTTTATTTTATTTTGTCTGAATTCTAGAGCAGCAGTCTCAGGTCTCTTCGTGGGTAGCAAACCCGAACTTTGACCTTTTTGTCTTGTGTGACCGAGGCAGCAACTAAGGTGGCTGTAGTAGCTGGTTTTTTTTGTGTGGTTTGAATGCTTTTATTGTTGCCCTTGTTGCCAATAAATTAAGGCCTGTTATAGCGGGTTTCTTGGGTGGTTTGAAACTTATACACAGTCTTAAAAACTGAAGTCTTTTGCAAAAGATATACATAGTCCCAGCTTGAAGCACATGGAGGTGATCTAGTGCTTTGTTGCAGTCAAATAGTCAGCCATCCGAAGTTTTCCACAGAGCTACATTTCCAGGGTTAATCAGTAAACAATTTGAGGATTAACTGTGGGTAGTGTCTTCTTCAGACATACCACCGAAGCCTAGACAGCAGTATACAGAATAGTGGTGTATGCAGTGGCATCCATACTGAATATATAGTGAGACATAGTGATATATATATATATTGATTGTATGGACAGTGGTATACTAATGTGTGAAGACTAACTCTCTGAAGTTGATAATGTCTTGATGATGTCTTGTACATGTATACTCGTTGATACCCTATGGTGATGGTGCCCTATGTTGCAGACCTTGATGATGTTTTTGTTATTTTGATGACCAAACTCTATGATATAGTTGCAGCTGTAAGGATCTGTTCAGAACCCTTGTACCAGCACATAAACCCTCGGTGATCGTCACCAAAGTTGCAGAAGTCACTATCCAAGCTTTGACTGAAATTTGTATGGTGCATGTTCAAAATTCAAGGGATCAAGTATGCAAGAATGCAATATGAACAGTCAGTAGACACATACAGTAATGAAGCCCGTCTGCTACAAGACTTATGCAGTGATGATGATATAAACATTAACAAAGGTATGATGATGTTTAGGCTTTAGCTGATGCCTTAGTTGTTTTGCAACAGTTAATACATGAACTAAAGTTTGTACAGTAGACAAGTACAACGATTTTGTTGGGACTAGATGATAGCATTGATATAAGTCATATTCAGTGGCATGAAGCAGTACATACAGTGAACAGTAAATGATGAAGCATATATTATGTTGACAGTCTGAAGCTTGATGATGTAAATGGTGCATACAGTCTGATGTAATTTTATGAGTCAAAGTCTGACCAAGATATGACTATCTTTGAGGCTTAACTATATGCATATTCAAGCTTATAGGTAGCCATAGGTATTCCTTTTTGAAGATCATTGTGAAGTTCATTATGATGAACTATGGACAAAGGTGGATCCCTACTGAAGTATGATGTATGACACATCTTAGAGCAGCAGGAAAATTGTATATGACCAGACTTGCATGAGCAGTATATGGGTAATCCTCTTCATAATTGATAACTTGATTTGACATTGGCAGCAATAGCCACTGAAGTGGGTTGTGACATGACTAGTGCCAAATTCCGAGCAGATTGATATGATGATTGTTGGATGATGCTGACAGCAACATGATGTATTCATGGTTATGATCAGAATGATGTGCCTGACAGAAAGATGATGAGAGCAATAGTGAAGAATGATGATCAGAGAGAAATGAGCCGTGTTGACCAGCAGAAGAAGTACTGATCAGAGGATAATTTGCAGTAGTAAATGGCCAGCAGTAGTGTTGATGAGCAGTTGACCAGCAACAGCAGAGATGAGCAGACTTTGATGACTTGGAAGTCATGAAGAGCTGGTGTTGATGAACAACGAAGATTGAGAAGTGTGTTGCAGCAGTAATGATGAGAGAGTTGAGCAGATGATCAACAGTATTGACCACAAGCAGAATCGATTGAAGAAACAGATGATGTTGATACAGTGACAGTAAGCTTTAATTGTAATTGCAAGCTTGTCTTGCTTTTGAGGTTAGGATACCTCAAACCCTTCTTAGCAGGGTCTAAGAAAACTAGGCAAGGTCCTGGATACAGAGTAGGTGCTCTATGTATCAGTAGGTGCTGATTTTGCCTAACAGTTGTAGCCGAACAAAAACTAATATAAAAAGATTACAAATTTATATGGTGTGGTGTTCTTCTGTGTTATGGTTCTTGATGAGTTAAATGCTATGATATGTGAATGATGAAGTTTATGAAATGATTATGAGATTGGTAGAATAATGAAATGATGAATTGGTAGTTAAGTGTGTTAGGTCAAGAAAAGTTGTAAAAATTGCTTTACACTGATTCACCCCCCCTCTCAGTGTCTACACTAGAGTCTTTTCTAACATAATTTGAAGAAAAAGGGATAGAACCTTAGCAACTATCAGCTTTGGACTTTGCATTGAAGGATACACCTGCCTGATGGTGGGTCACACATAAAATTTCTTCAAGATTTTTGCTAGAGCTCTGAGAGTCTTCATTTGGTTTGCTTATCTCTTCCTTGAGTGACTTGGAAGAGGCCAAGGTGATTGAAGAAACACTCAAAAAACAACTGGAAAAAAAGGAAAAGATAAAGGAAGAGCCAAAAATTGAAAGTCTCTCAGAAAAGAAATACAGAAGAAAGACATCCATCAAAACTTTGGCAGCACCAAAATATTGGATGAAATCACTAGTAGCCAAAAACCATTCTATGATAAGTTTGGTTTTGGATACAATCAAATGATGATGGTTCAAGCTCTACTATCATTGGAAGTGAAGCATGACAAATACGTTATGTAGATGCTTTCAAGTGTTCCAAGCTTCTGAAGGAGGATATACAGAAACCGCCAATAAAGAAGAGTCCAGAGGAATTTTGTGCATTCAAAGGAACATGGAAGCAACCACCAACAATGAAGATGACTCAAAATGAAGACCTTGATTTCATAAGATCTACACCAACTAAAAGAGCACCCACATTCAGGTACCAAAATTGTGTTATTCTTGTAATAATTTTGGGCATAAGGGTATAAATTGTAGGGCCTATGCATGGGCTAGAAACACATGGAATGGAAATGGGTATGAAAACTACAAGAATCATTATGGAGGAAATTATCTCAGAAAGCCTCATGATGCTTTTAACAAAAGTTATAACATGTTTGGAGCCCTGAATTATGAAACTGAATGTTACAAATGTAAGAATTTTGGACACAACCAGAAATTGCACAAGTGGTTTGAAAATATCTTTAAGGGAAACTAGATAGGTTCTAGAACAACAAAGAATTTGGGAAAAGAAGCAAACATACTTGTAGGTTGAGAAATGTGGAATTGCCTTACAAGCCCAAAACAAAATAAATCAACGATGTGTTAACAGTGGATGCTTAAAGCATATAACAAGTGACAAAACATGTGCTAATAAATAAAGAAAACAGAAGGGTTTGTCACGTTTGGCAATAACAACTCAACCAAAATTTTGAGAAAATACATAGTCAATCTTGGAAACAATGACGTTTTGGAAGAAAATTTCCTACTTATTAAAAATATGTAGCATAATATGCTAAGTGTCATCCAAATGTGTGACCAACGACACACTCATATTCAATTCAAAAGAATGTGAAATACAAAAAGAATAATAAGGTAGGCTAATCGCAACAACAACAAGAACTCCAAACAATATATACATCTTGAATGAAATTGGGAAAGACATTTGTTATTTGGGAATAGAAGATGAAAGTTGGCTTTGGCACAAGAGAATGGGTCATATACACTTGAAAATCTTGTCAATATCAACAAGAAGCAAACTGTAAGAGAAAAGCCGAAAATTACAAAACCAACCAATATTTTATGCAAGCATTCTTAGCATGGAAAACAATCAAAGGTTCAATTCAAGACAGGAAAACTCCACAACAGAGCCATTGTAGATTGTACACATTGATCTATGTGGGCCGATGAGGGAAAAGTGATTGGATGATGAACAATAGTTAATGCTGCTCATTGATGACTACACAAGAATGACATGGATTTGCTTCCTCAAGAAAAATTCAAAATCTTTTGAATGCTTCAAGATATTCAAGGAAATGGTTGAGAATGAAATTGATTTGAAAATCAAGAGCTTGAGATCAAATAATGGAGGTTGGTTCACTTCAAATGAAGTCCAAGATGTTTGTGGAGAACATAGAATAAAAAGGGAATTCTCAAAAACCAGAACAACTCAACAACATAGACTTGTCGAAAGGAAAAACAAAATTGTACAAGAAATTACCAAAACCATGTTGAATGACTCCAAGCTAAGTGATATCTTTTGGGTTACAAGCAGTACATACAATTGTTCACATATTGAACAAATGGCTGCTTAGAAGTAACAATGACCAAACTCCATATGGGTTATGGAAAGCAAGACTAGCCAATGTCAAACACCTTATGGTGTTTGGAAGCAAATGCTACATAAAAAGGTAAGACAAGAAGATTGGAAAATTTGATTCCTGATTGAATGAAGGAATAATTGTTAGTACTCGTGGAAAAACAAAACATATAGATGCTATAATCTAAGACTCAACAAAACAGTGGAAAACATCAATGTAAAAAATTGATGAAACCAACTTGCTGCAAACCAAGAAGAAAAGCAAAAATTTAGACATCTAGAAATGAACAATTGAGATAGAGTTGAAGCAAGAAGAAGAAGAAGAATTGGAAAAAGAACACCAAGAAGAGAAGCAGCTAGAAGCATAACAAGAAAACAACCAACATAATTTTTAGACACCTTCTAAGACACCTAAGCATTGGTATCAAAAGAATCATTCACATGATAAAGGTGTCAAAATAGAAACCATAAGTAAAAGGAAAGTATAAACATTGGAACATGACACTTTTCTTTACCATCCACAGTTGAACCCAACATCTTTGAAGAAGGCATAAATGATGAAGATTGGATCAAGGCTATGGAAGAAGAACTAAATCGTATAAACAAAAATTTGACACCGGAACTAGCTCCAAAATCGAAGGATGAAAATGTGATTGGTACAAAATGGGTTTTCAAAAACAAGCTCAATTAGATTGGTAACTAGAAAAAAGAAAGACTAGGGTGTAAATTATACACTCAAATTGAATGAATAAATTTTGAAGAAACACTTGCTTCCGTGGCCAAAATGGAAGCAATCAGGATGATCTTGTCTTATACATTTCCAAAAGAATCGAAGTGTATCAGATGTATGTAAAATCAACCTTTCTAAACGGAGAATTAGAAGAAGTCTACATTGAACAACTAGAGGGGTTCCCACTATTAGAAAATGGAGATTATGTTTGCAAATTAAAGAAATCTCTATATGGACTTAAGCAAGCTCCTAATGCTTGGTGCTCAACATTGGACATGTACTTACAACATGGATTCAAAAAGGGAAATGCAGATAGCAATCTCTACATATAAGTGGATCAAGATAGTATAATTATTATTGAAGTGTAAATTATCTTTGGAAGTGACGATGATAGGTTGAGTCAAAAGTTTGCCTAATAATATGCATAGTGAATCTGATATGTCCTTACTTAGGGTGTTAACTTTCATCTTGGGACTCCAGATATTTCAACTAGACGATGGCATTTTAGTGTCTGGTTGAGCAAAAAACAATATTCAATATCCATAGTAGAAGCAAGATATGTTGTAGCGACATGTTGTACTCAATTTCTTTGGACGAAGCAAACTTTGCAAGACATACAAGTGAAATATGATGAGCCTATTTCGATACTTTGTGAGAAATACCAATGCTATAAACATCTCTAAGAATCTAGTGATGCATTCAAGGACAAAACATATTCCCATCAAGTTTCACTTTCTATGGACACAAATCATGAAACGAACAACAAGTTGGAGTATATTGGGACAAAGGAACAAATTGCATATATCTTCATGAAGCCTCTCCCAAGGGATACATTTGAGTATCTTCAACAAAGACTAGGGGTAATTTCTACTGCAAATTGATTAGAATAATCTTCAGCAGAAAAGTAGTTATGAGCAGCACAACAAAGGACCAAGGGTAGAGATATCGCCAACATAAGTTTCACCTTACCATTGATGTCAAATGGGGAGAGAAAGATCAAAAGATGCTGACAAGAGGAGCATGATGACGAGGGAAGTATGATGGTTTCCATTAATTACAAAGGGGGAGATTCTTGAACAAGGTTGTCATTGATGTCAAGATCTAAGCAAAAGAAAGCCTCAAAGCCCTACAACCATGAAGATAAGACAATAAAAAGATTATATAACTTCAAAGTGGTCCCTTTATGTCGTAGCTGTTAGATGAGATAACATGATGTTTCCACATGATGTTTCCACATGCCCACTTTGAGTTGTATACAAATGGCATATTGAAGAAGAAGCCCCTAAAAAGATGAAAACATGGCCACATGAAATTCCCTAAAACGGGGGTAAATTATTGAAGTGCATGGACAAAAGGCTTAAATTAAGGGTCTTAACATGCCCTTAAAATGTATGGAAGATGCCATAACAAAAGGGGTATAACAACCCTAAAAGAGACCACCTAAGTCGACCCTAGTTAAAGGATGAACATTTGTATAAATAAGAGTGGTGGTCCCTCGTTTGAACAAAACACCAATCTCTTCATCTTTGAAAATAGCAAAGTTCAAGAGAAAAGTAGGCAATGAAATTTTTGGTCCCTCTTGAAGCAAGATCTAAGGCAACTAGGACAAATTTCTAGGGCAACAAAACAAAGGTCTAGGGATATAATGCTAAAATTGATTTGGGGTATATATCAAGCCCTTTGTTGATTGTTATATATATTTGTTAACTAATCTAAGGTATATTTTAGGCTTTTTTATTTACCATTTTATGCATTGATCAAGGGCATAAATATGGATGGTGTAGCTATCTTTATGTACTGATATAAGGAAAAATTCAACCTTTTTATGGACTATACATTGATATGGGGAAAAACTTACCTATAGCAAAACAAATTTTCACTAGGTTTTTCTCTAAAGCATGGTACTAGTAGCATGATAATGCCTACATACTAAAAGTATGATGATAGTGCAACAAAGCCCTAAAGGATGACCAATGCACGAAAATAATGACCAATACATGAAGAGTATGGCCATGTGCATGTAGAGTATGATTCAATGAAGGTAGCAGACAATCACATTCCTCTTTGAGAAAGATCTACAATTTTATTATTAGGGCAAGGGAAGATTGGCGATAATAGTGATAATGACTAAATAGTAACAGTGATAGTGACAATGAGGAAAAAGTGACAGTGACAAAATAATGACAATGACGTTGCAAGTTGATTTTTTCTTCATATCAAAGTGGTAGGATTGGGGCAAGGATAAGAGATTGAAGTCTCCTTTAGGTTGGTGCTCGAGAAGTGTGAGTGGTGCTCACAAGGGGGTTGATGCCTCTATTTAATAGATGCTAGAAAAATCAAATAGTTGGTGCACATAAAATTGGATGTATTCTTTATAAACACAAGAACAACATTCTAGGGTTTTCACCCAGTTAGGTTTCCATGTAAAATTTGTGTATTGTGTATTTATGTTTATGTGCTTTATTGAATTATAATTGGGATGCAATTACAAGTATAAGAAGTAAAAAAATTGATTAAATTAGTAAATTCTAATTCACTTCCCATTCTCAATATTCAAAAACAGAACATTCTATGTACAAGGCAAAATATCATGAGCAACATTGTGAGTAGTGGATTTGAAGAAGAGTTTGTAGTTTAAAAGCAATGAAGACAAATGAGGAGAATGCTGTTCTATTTGCAATTGGTAAATCAGAGACTTGGAGCCTCCTTACAGTTAAAGATGGTAAATCAAAGTGTCACAACCTCCTTCTAGTTGATGATGGAGAATTTTGGAGATTGGTGTCACCACCTAATTGATGTAATCTATCTTATGGTTTATGGTTTTAATAATTCAATAAATTGAGTTTCCATATAAAGATTCTATGTATTGTGTTTTTTATGAATGTTTTTGATTGATAATACATAATTAATGAAGTGAAAATAGAGAGAAGCCCCCTCCTCGGTATCATCATGTTCCAACAAGATTTTGTGAGCTCTAATTATTGTAATTAGCAATGATAGTTTGTATATTTGGTACACTCACAATTTTGAATCTATCTCCATTGATTTTGTGATTAATAATGGTACACAATTTATATCATTAAAAAAATTTTTAAATGAAAAACTCCAAAATTTCAAATGTATGAATTATCTTATAATGCTATATTTAATCATCTTACTCAAACTTTGGTCAACTCGTGGATAATTTCATTCTCTATTGTAGACTTTACCAAACATTGAAAAATTCGTACCATAGAATCCAATATGGGTAATTCACAACATATATTTTCATTCTAAATGACAATGTACCTTCTAGAAAAATAATTTGAAATCATGTATCGGCATTTAATCAACATACCCCTGTTGGTATTCAAGAGTTCAACTTTCTTCACCTTATTAGCTTAATTGTGGACACATAATTCCAAATTTTAAACAATTCAAAAGCTATAATATGAAGACCAATTTAACATTCATTAGCTTCATTTTGGACAAATAATTCCAAATTTTAAACAATTCAAAAGCTATAATATGAAGACCAATTTAACATTCATGCTTGTGAGAAACCATTCAAGGTGGAAACAACATTACTATAACATTATTGTTCCAAGAGAAGAAAGGTTCCTATAATCTCTATGGAAGAAAATGTTCCATGTGCGTCTCTCTTGATGCATGTGTAGTGCTCCTACCAACAAAAAATCATCCAACTGCACATACCCAAAATCATATATCCATCTTAACCAAGATCTACTAAAAATTGAGAGATTTGTACCTTAATTCCTCTCTATGTACAATAGACCCAAGGTTAAGATGGATCTAAGCTACTCTATATTGTTATGAGCCTATCCCCATCTATTGCCTTCTTTCTATAAGACAAAGTAGCTTGAAAACTGGTGTACCTAGGCAAGACAAATACTTAATCGATCACATTTTGTTCCTATAAAAACACCATATCACACCATAATTTATGTTGATCAAAGCCGTGCACTGGTGTAGCTATGACAGAAGTGAAGCTATGCTTATTCCACACCGTGACCAACCAAAGCTTTTGTTTTTCAGTGTTCATATATCAACAATTACAATGCAAATGAAAGAGTTTTGATCTACTTCCTCAGTGTGAACAAAAGACTAGATACCATCTCTTTCTACTTTTGCTTTTTTCGCACTTGTTGCGAGTAACAACAAACTGGATTCCAGTAAATGTGTAGATCCAGGGAACATAATAGGTTTCTCAACAAGTTGTCATCAACCTAACCATTTGTGCATATGCAGCCTTGGTTTACTAGTGACGTTGACAGAATATAAGCCATCGATCACAGTTTCATTCTTACTGTGGTCTGGCCCACCTAAATGAAATGTCAGAAAAAAGGGAACAAGGCCAAGTGAAGTCCCGAAAAAAGTCAGCAGAGTACATGCCCTAGGGTTTTTTTAAGCAACTACCATAAAAAGGTGACCATTTATTGTTTTAATTTTTTCATACTCTACTATTTATTGACTGTAAATAAAATAAAGATAATGATTTTATCAGTCGATTGTTACAAAGGGGTAGTTTCCTCAAATGCATACATTCATCTATATCTGCGATGGTATACCTCAGTACTGTTATTCTCAGATTTACCTCTATTGTTATTCCCATCAAGGGCGAGGCCGAGTGCAAGCCCTGAGAAAATTAGGCAGAGTGGATACCTCGGGTAGTGTTTCTTAAAGCAAATTCTAAATAAAGGTGACCATTTCTTGTTCTAATTGTTTACACCACTATTCATTGACTATAAATAAAATAATTTAGGAAATGATTTTATTAGTCTATGTTACAAACGGGTAGGTTCCTCAAATGCATATTTTCAGCTATATTTGAGATGTTATACCTCTGCATTGTTATAACCATCACTTGCATCATTTAGCAAAGTAGCATACAAGACATGGTGAAGATTGCTCAAAACAGAAAAAATGCCAAACAAAAGACAGTTAATGTTGTATCATTCTATATGAAAATTGAATCTTGGCTTGGCTAAATAGACCATATGTCCACACAGATTGGATGGAAATTTACAAATTATGAACCGTAAAGGATGTCTGACAACAAATAGGCAGAGGAAAAGAGTAATTTGCAAGAAAATTATTAGCAAAATTTGTAATACAGAAATATGCATGATGCATCGAGCTGCCTCCAGCATATACATGTGTGTCACTGCTGCAGGTATTTTGATCTTACTCTCTGCAAAATAATTCAACAAAATAATGTTTTCAGCCTATCATCGAAACAACACGTGCTTCTACATTGAAAATGCAGACACACTTAACTGCCATAAAAATTACTGCAGCAGTTAATGGACCCTTCTATTAAATTTTTCCACAGAATTCCAGTAACATTTACTAATTATAGAGTTTAATCTGTTATGCTGAGGACATTATTCTAACAAAGAAAAATATTGATATTTGCCACAAACTATTCAAGTGTAACAGCAAGACAAACAATCCATACGATACCCCCTAAAAGATGCCTTTGAGTTACCAAGCGATGTGAATATTTCATGTTTATAAAGCTTGCTGATTAGCGAATATATCAAGCCCAGCTATTATAAATTACCAATCCATACAGGCTCACATGCAGCTGACTTGGGGCTGTCTGATGGTTCCATACAATCGCACACAACCGAATTCTCTTGGAAAACAGTGGCTGTACAATCTCACGTGCACTAATTTGGTCTTGATGGTTGATCTGTGGCGACTGTACAGAAATATTGGTAGCTGGCAGCTGTATGGTTGTAGTTTGTACAGTTACACTCTACAATCTTCCAAAAAATTCCATTTTTTATCTGTGGAACACTGGAACCTTGAGCTGCAGAGTTCCATATTAAAAAAACTTGACTATGTTTCTAAATTTCAAAAAAATAAAGTTAGTTTTGGCAAAACCCTTTCAGCTCTTTGATGTGCTATGCTAGAAATCCTTCAATCTGTCTTTGCTTGTAGCAGTCCGTAGGTCTTCACACTCTCACAGACCCTGTGGCTTAAGCTGAGCTCTGAGATTGTATCACAACAATCGAACACACAGAGAAGCCAAGAACACGTAGAGAAGCCAAGACTAACTCGAAAGAGTTATCCATATTGTATTTACATAAATGAAAAAACAAAATATTTCTTATAAACGGTTACAATTTGGTCAAGTCAAATCACTTCATGAACGTGGAATAAACTGAGAAACACACTAAGGTGAAATAAAGCATGAAAGGATAACATAATCTAAAGTCTGAAGTGGCTTTATTAATGCCCAAGTCTAATATCTAATTGACCACTATAAACTGAGATTTACTTTAAAAGATTTTACATGATCTGATCATGTATTTGGACACCCTTTGGGTAGTATGCATGGAGTTTAGTTTTTACGATAATTTGAGAAAATGTTATTTGCTATTTTTAGCAATTATTATAAACTGGTCTGATCAACGATCTGATTTTCATATTTGAGGACCTAGTTGGATGATTTGCCTATGTTTTCAGTTTCATCAGTTTTCAATTTTCCAAGAACTGTATAGATAAGATAGATAGATATGATAATTTAGTAACGTCCAACATATGACCACAAAAGTAGTTCCATGGGATTGTGTGGTACCATGATGTCAATACAAAGTAGGAGCATTGAGGTGGCTCCTATAAAGACAAGAATTAACACTCTAACCTAAAAATAAAAAAGAGCGAACTCCAAAGATGGAGAGCTGGTCTAGAAGAGAGATGTACAAAGAGAGCCAATACTGGAGAACATTGTACAAGGGGAGTGGATCTAGAGTCTGAGATACAAAAACGGTGAATATGTCATCGTGCACTAGAAGCATTGGAGGCATCTCTCCTAAATCCAAAGTTGAATCAAGGAATCTCAAAATTGTACTCTATCTAAATGAAGAACGGGAAGAGGAGCTATAATGGGTAGTGTGCCCCCCACATGGAGTGGGGAGCCTGATGCTATGTGCTGGATGAAGTCATCTGGTTGCTGGGATGGGCCGAGACTAGCCGTGACACTAGTGTCGGGTTGAAGTGAAGGTGGTTCTCTATGTCCTAACTGATTTGAAGTAAGAAGCAGTGTTGTCCTTCGTCGATCTCTTGGTGCCACTAGAGGAAGGGAGCACCAAAAAGAAGTGAACTATTGAGTGGAGGTTGGTCTTGGTTGTGAAAGTCGCTGGAGGATGAGGGAGTGAAAGTGGAGGGCCTCTTGCAAATATAAGGACAAACATATCTGATCGAGATACTTGAAGAGGCTAGTCAAAGTCTGAAGCTCCATGAGAAGAAGGTCCTTAAAAAGACAATGGCACCACCCACGAATCTCATAATAAATAGGGCATCAATGAAGTGCATCTCGGTCTTAGCCTCTTGAAGATGACAAACCTAGTAGATCATGTCTGATCAATTGATCTAGTGATCTATCTCCACTCTGAGACGATGAGAACCCACTTTGAATTGGCCTAAAGGAATGCAAAGAGCATGTGTCCAATGGCAATGTGTGTAATGGGGTCGGACAATGAGACCGTCACTAAGATCCATGAAATGTACAACATAAAAGATCATATTTGGATGTAACCCACCCTAAGGGTTGTTGAAGTATTTGTAACTTCGGAATGTATTCACTTGTATATTTCTTATTGTATTTCATTATACCCCGACAAAGATGTTTGTTCCTCCAATTGGGAGAGTCATTAATATAATAAAGTCATGTAAAGTCATTGAGGTTAACCCTCCGTTGTAAGTCGGGGTAATAGTCCCCACAATTGAGTTGAGGATTAACTCTTCATTGTAAGTCGAGGTGTTACCAACTTTTTGTACCATAGTTGGGTTACCTGAGGAGCCGCTGGTTGACAGACGTGTTCAATGTCTGATTCAAGTGTATCAGTTGATCCGTCTTCATGTCTAGCCAATATTGGCTAGTCAGTTTTTCATTTGAATAATTTTGACCATGGCCCCATGGAGTTTGTAATAAAATGTGCTAGTAGGGTATTTTTTGAGTGGTTCGGTCTCCTGAGACGTAGAATGTCAACTAAGGTATTTCAGGGAGTTTTTTTCCCTTGACAATTATGCTTTGCCTATAGCCGAGTATAATTGACAAGGTTTTCTCTCGCTTCCTCCAAAGCTGGAATGCCCGATTTTGAATTCTGGGCCTTGGGGGGTTATTAGAGCCCAACTGAGTGTTATAAACCTACTAGGCATTGTTAGAGTAGAGCATGGTCTTGTCCTAAGTCAATAGGACCTTTAAAAAATTTTCAAAAAAATATTTTTAGAACGGGTTAAAAATTATTCTTAAAATTTAAAATTATTTCCCTAAGTTTTTTAATTAATTTTTCCATAAATTAAATGGAAAAATCTAGTTTGTAATAAGTCAGGCATCCGGACCCCGAATTCAGTGATTGAAGGCTCTAACCTTAAGCCAAAAATCATTCTTGATCGACCAACCAGTCAGATCCAACTTTCAGATCATCAATCGAACACATAACGCTCTTTTTCTCAAAAAGTCATTTTTGGGGAAAAAATAGAGTTTTTATTAAAAAATGATTATTTTGGAGAAAATGAAAACTCTCCAAATTAATCCAAATTCAATGAAATAAAAGGCTAAATGACATTTCATTGGGCATTTATGATGATTGGAGTTATCATAACTCAGCTTCAGTCAGCATTCAGTGAGCAATAAATTTATATTCAGTTGACGGATTTGTCATCTCCAGCTAAACTCCCGAATTGGATGAGATGGAGTGCACTCATTGGTTTGATGATTTGATCGAGGTAGAACTAGCTCTTGCACTTATGATCTATTGGTAGTTGGCTCCTCCATACCTAGTTGTGGATGCTCCAGACCTAGCTCATGCTTCCACCTACATCTTCATGCCCCTCTCTTCATGCTCATGCCCCTCTCTCCTCACAGGGGCGTCATCACACATGTGGGCTCCATTTTGGCTCGGTTTGCAGTGTTAGGGTTGGAGTGGGGGTGCCTTGCTTAGGTGGAGGCCTCCCCTCACTCCCAACTCTTCTTTTTAGGTTTTGGATCTCAGGCTATGTGACCAAGCCGGTTAGGTTATGTGATGTGGTTTTAGGGTTTTAGCACTCTCTCATTGTATAAATAGAGGCTCCTTTAGCTCTATTCAGATAGATTTTTGTGTAGAGAAACTCTGTCCAAACTCTGTAATGCTTGTTGCTTTTGCAACCGTGGAATAAAATTTTAAGGCTTTGGAGGCATACATGGTTTGTTAATGTGGATGAATACTTGGCGAATGAGGTGATAATGTTTCAAATTTTTTTTTTCATGCTTAGGTTGGATAATAGTTCATGCTTTAGAAGGCTTCTATAAGCACGTAAGATTGATTATTTGAAGTTTCAATTTAATCTTTTATGACTTTGCTCTTAGGAATTAAAAGTAGCATTGATTATTCAGTTATATAATATGCTCTTTTCATTTTAATTGATAAAACATACATGATCTAATCCATCCTATTTGCAAGTGTTGAGTTGAATTTGTGCAGATTACCTCATCAAATCGAATAGGAGTTTGAGCTCAGGTGCATCCTCTCCTCTTGAAGCCAAGGCGACTTTCGAAATTTTCAAGCTTCAAGGAATCCAAGCGTCATCAAAATGCCACAGGTTTCATTGTTTGCTTTCATTATTATTCATCCTTTAAAATTCATAAAATCTTAATATTCTTGGGTTAGGGCACGGTTTGGGCTAAAGTGAACATTCATTCACCAAGCCTTTGCCTCGTTTGGCTGCCTTGTTTGTAATTTGCAGCCTTTTTGGTCTTTTTATTGCAGCCATTTCTTCCCATCTTTCGCTGTCCACTTTTTCTCTTTTTTTTACCTTTTGGACAGCCCTCTTTTGTCCTCTTTCTTCACCTTTTGCAGCCCCTTTTTGTCCTCTTTTGTGGCGATCTTTTGGGCTTTACTTTCAGCCTTCTTCATCACTTTTTGCAGCCTTCTTTCTTCAGTTTGCAGCCCTCTTTTTCCCTTTGTTTCCAGCCTTCTTTGACCTTCTTTTTGTCCTCTTTTCATCCCTCTTCCACTTCTCTTTCCTTACCTTTTTTCACTCATCTTTTCTTCTTCCTTTTGGGTAAAGTTTGAGTAGCTTTTTGTCATCTAGTTTGTAGATCTAGTTTCAATTTATTTTTTATAAACCAACATCATAACAAGTTTGTGTTTAGAGCTCTTAGTTTCAGGCAGGTGAAGGAGAGTCCAAAGGCTACAAACAAACAAGGGAGTAAGCAAGAACAAAAGACTGAAACATCTCCCTCATCTTTCTTCCCTTTCTCACCATTTGCTCATTCAAGAAGAAGCTGAGCATAATGATCATTGTAAAAAATTAATACAAGGGCTAAGTGGGAGCAAGTCTCCCATCTTTTGTTTACTTCCCCTATTTGTGGGAAGTGTGTCTTGTTTCTTTTTCATGTTTCTTAGCATAGTTTTAACTTAAGAGTACTTAGTTTTCATTTCCACTAATTGCTAGTTGTTCTTTAGTATACTCACTAATTGCTAGATTGGATTGTTGCATTTTGGTATCTTTCTATATAATTGTCAATCTTAAAAGGAACCAAAATCTCTTGAATCTCACCATAAGGTGGATCAAGAGTGCTATCTGTCGGGGAGTTTAATAAACCATCTTTGCTTTACGTTCATGCATCATATTGTTTTCTATTTCAATTAATCAATAAGTAAGACTCTTGAACTTGCAGAAACATAAGTCAAGAGCACTCTCTATCGGAGAGCATCCTTAGTCTTGCATAATCTCTGCATTAGGCATTTAGATCAGATAAGACTCTTGAACCTCTGTCATAAGACAAGGTCAAGAGCGCTCTCTGTCGAAGAGTTTAATCAATTGACTTAACAAAACTTTTCAACGCACACTCCCTTTAATTAATTAACTTCCTCCCCTCCTGGCCGAAGTATGCTCTGACCGATCTTAGATGGGAGTACCCAGAAACGACACTGGATCTCTAACCCTGCAAGAGTAACTTAATTAAAACTTTTACCCCGTAACCAACGCATCGGCGTTGTCTCGACTAAATACTCAGGTAGTGGGCAAATTCCAAGTGTGGGCGCCGTGCAACCCAATCTGGACACAGTTGGTTAAGTTATTGAACACCTAGCTGTGATTCCAAACAGGTCCGTCATGTCTTCGAACGGAGCCACTGAAGGTATTTCCGATTAGAATTTCCAGACACCTTAATTAAGAGCACGTAAAATCTTTAAAATCTACCAAGAGCATTCGCACAATCTAATACTCATTAGCTTAATTCCTAGACTTATCATTTTATTTATGCACTTTGTTGACTCCATAAGGCACTGGTCCTTGATTAAATTTGAATAATTATCTATCTTGATCAATTGTCTGTGGTTCATTTTAATTACTATCTCTGAATGTTTAGTTAAAAGTCTGGAATCTTTGCTTATCTTTGCAATCTCTTGTTAGCAGCTTGGATTGCTTTTGATTAATTGTCATTCTCGTAATAAACAAACACTTCTAATCATAATAAACTCCTAAATAACACCCATCCGTATCCGCAACTAAGTAAAACACTTTAACAACATTGAGCCTTAGAAAACTCTTTGTTAGGGACTACCCCCCTTGGCTTCGTTAGGAGTTAGCCTAAATGGAGGAGCTAGGAGTAGGTGACAGTACCTAGCTCTGTGCTTGCCCCCAAGGTCACACCTCTCCCACTTTCTCAAGTGAGGAGACAACTTTCATTAGATTTCTGCTGTTGATGTGCAATCGACGGACGACATCTTTTGGCGCTGCTGCCGAGGACAAATCTTTTTGTTGCTGGACGACCTTTGTTTCTTTTAGTTTTTACCTTTTCTCCCTTTTTGGTAGATTTTTAGTCCAATCACTCTCCGAAATTAGACTTAAGTCCACCTGGCGACTCCACTGTTAGTTAACACCTCAAGGTATTCTACTAGAAGAAACTCTGAAGGTTTGTTCTATTTCATCCCTGACCCTGAAAAAGTCTATAGGAGAAGACTGAACAAACTAGCTTCTCGTAGGATCCTTGCAGAACTTGGATCTCAGTTTGTTTCAAACATCCATCTTTTATTTCCAGAAAACTTAGAAAATTTGCAAAACAATAACTATTTCCTTGACACAATGGATGAGTTCTTTACTCAACTCAACTTTACTCAGATAGCAGGTCATCCTCATGACATTCCTAAAAAGGCTATCGACAAACTTACGACATATAATGGCACTGATGCCTCCGTCTCTGCTGAGCAACATCTCAGAAATTTCACTAGACACTGTGGTGCCCATGTCAGGGGTACTGACAGGCATGAAGATGTATACATGACCTTGTTTGCCTTGTCTTTGGATGGCAAGGCTGGCAACTGGCATGATAATTTGCCGGACAATTCTTTCACCACCTTAGCGGACTTCAAGACTGCTTTCTTTGGAAAGTTTGGCAGCAAAAAGGAGCCTAAACATCTAGTAGCAGCTTTGACTAGCATGAAGAAATTTGAAACTGAAACAATGGATGAGTTCAATAACAAGTTCACTAAATTAGCAAATTCCATCCCTTCCACTTATTCTCCTCCAGCAGCTTCTGTTTTGGACTATTACATTGAAGCATTAAGTGGCAAGATCCAGTACCAGATTAGAGACAAGGAGCCGGCTACTTTACTTCTAGATTAGGGTTTGGCGGTCAAAATTGACAAGAATATGTAGTTATCTGGTGAATCTAACCTCCAGGGTTATTCAAGATCTTCAACTCCTTTGAAAATTAATGAACCTAGAGACAAGGATCCTTTATCAGCTATGAAGGATGCCTATGAAAAACATATGATTGAAATGAAAAGAGAGATGAAGAAAAATATGGAGGAAGCAGAACAAAAACATTTAGCGCAGCTGAAGGAAATTCAGAATAGGGTAATAACAATGGAAAGAACTCAAACTCAGCTTGTTCCTAGAACCTTTCCTGCCAAGCCAACATGGCAGAGAAAGAATCCCAACCATGAGCAGAGGCCTCCTCATCAGCTTGAGGCTACTAATGTGGTTGACCCTTACAAACCTTTTTGTAGAGCATGCAGAGATTTCCATGAGGAATCTGGCTGTCATCATGCGTGTTATGTCCAGGAGCATGGTTACCCCGAGGGGTGCGGTCCTAGTGCGTCTGCAAGTGAGCCTAATTATATCAACAACACAGATGGCATCCCTAGCATCCCCATAGGAAATTGGCCACATGACAATCGTTATGAAAATAAAGTTGACAACTTAACTCAGTACTATGGTGAGATGCCTTCAGCCGAGCAGATCAACAACACTCAGAACTTCAAGGGAATAACTTATCAAAGAAAGGGGTCTTCTGCACAGAATATTCTTAAGGTAACAACTCCTAATCCTCCCAAAGAAGTAGAAACTAAAGAAATTGTTGATTTAAGTTTTGACTTAGGTAATTGGCTGGCAAATACAAAAGTCCCTGTTCCAGTCCTTGAATTATGTAAAATCCCTGGCCAAAGAGAGAGACTTTTGAAAATCCTAGACCCTCCAAGTAATGTTGATTCTCAAACCAAAGAAAGTCCTTCAAATCCTGCAAAGCCCCTTACTCCTAAAAAGGTCACCTTTTCTGATACCGTGGAGCGAACTTCAAATAATACCTTTGCCGATCCACCTATAGTCCTACATACTAGGGACCCAAGAAAAGAAGATCATCCCCCTTTCTACGTATCATTGATGATGGGTGATCTTGTTCTACACAATTGTATGTTAGACTCGAGATCTAGTTTTAGCATCATGACCAAAAAAGTCATGCATCAGCTTGACTTAAGAACCACAAGGCCATACTAGAATGTATGTGCCATGGACTCTACACTGGTTAAAGTTGAAGGGATGATTGAGAACCAGTTAGTTAGGTTGGTTAAGTATCCGGATATCCAGATCACCATGGACATCCTTGTTATTGATGTTCTGGACAAGTGGGGTATGTTGCTTTCTAGGAAATGGGGTGCCACTTTGGGAGGATCAATCCAGATGGATTGGACCTATGCCACTGTACCAGCATCGGAGTTTTCACTTGTTAAGTTGTATTCTGAAAAGGAAAAAAGACACCATGTTGAAAACCCTCAAAGACCATTAAATGAGTATGCTTACCACACTGATGAAAATGGTTCCTATCAAATCACCTCCACCTTCTTGGAACCCATCCAAGAAGAGATGAAGACCGAAAAACTTAGTGAGTTGTGGAGAATGAATTTTGATGGTGCTTACTCTAGAACAGGCAAGGGGGCTGGTGTTGTCATTATTTCACCAAAGGGTAAGGTTTTCAACTTTGATTTCAGATTGGAATTTGAAGCAACTAACAATGTGGCAGAATATGAGGCACTTCTACTGGGCATTGAGATTGCCAAGGACATGGGGATCAAGTTGCTTAATATTAAAGGGGACTCTGACTTAGTTGTCCAACAAGTTAAGGGTCAGTTTGCATGTAAGTGTCAAAGACTTAAAAAATATAGAAATGCAATCTGGGATACAATGGAATTCGCTGATGTCCTTAACATAGAAGCAGTCCCTAGAGATCAAAATAGTGCCTCCGACAAGCTTGCAGTTTCAGCGTCAACTCTTTAGCCATCTGATGAGATGTTAGAGGGGGATTGTCCTTTAGAGATTAACTTCAGACCTTCTGTTCCTGATAATGTTGAACATTGGCAGGTCTTCAAAGATGATGAGCAAATTTTGAGATTTATTCATAATGTCGATGAATTCCTAAACTTTAAAGTAAATGATCAGGAAGAAAATAAAGAATATTATGGAGAAGGTGACCAGTTTAACAATCCTGTCCCATGTGGTCTAGTTGCCTTAGAAAATATCTTTGACAGTCAGGATAGAAGAAAAAGCAATGTTGAGCAGATGAAACCGAGAGATTACATTGAAATCAACATTGGGACGGAAACAAAACCTAAAATTATAAAAATTGGAAAAGGTACTTCCAAAAAAGAAAGGAACAACCTTATAAACCTGGTCAAAGAGTATAGGGATGCATTTTCCTTTACTTATAACAAGCTCAAAGCCTATAGGGAAGATGTATTTCAACATAATATTCCCTTGAAACCAGAATGTCAAAAAGGCAAGCCTTTCAGACAAAAACTTAGGCAAATAAATCCTAAGTTAGCACCAATCATTAAAAAGGAGTTAGAAAAAATGCTAGCACCAGGAATAATAGCTCCTACGAGACATTCAATATGGTGTTCTAACTTGGTCGTAGTTAGAAAGAAGAATGGGAGTTTAAGGATATGTATAGATTCCAGAAATCTAAACATAGCATGTCAGAAGGACAATTACCCCCTCCCCAACATGGAGACCCTCCACCAACGGGTCACTGGATCAAGCATGATGTCAATGCTAGATGGTTTTTCAGGCTATAATCAGGTAGTCATTCAAGAGGAAGATAGGCATAAGGTCACTTTCACAACTCCTTGGGGCACTTTTGAATATCTGAGAATGCCATTTGGCCTTTTAAACAAAGGAGCTACTTTCCAAAGGGCCATGGATTATGCTTTCAAGGAGTTGATTGGCAAAATCATTGAGATCTATCAAGATGATCTCACTATTTTTTCAAAGGAAAGATCCAGCCATGTTGGTCATCTCAGGCAGATTTTCGAGCGATGTAGGAAATATGGCATTTCTTTGAATCCAGCTAAGTCAATGTTGGGCATAGAAGAGGGAAAACTCTTAGGACACATCATCAACAAGGACAATGTCAAAATTGATCCTGAAAGAGTAGAGGCCATAAGAAAGATTCTCCTCCCTAAGAATGTTAAAGCCCTCCAGTTCTTCAATGGTCGTATAAATTTTATCAGAAGATTCATTCCAAACTTGGCCGAATTAATGAAACCCATGCAGGCCTTACTCAAGAAAAATGCCAAGTTTGTGTGGACCTGTTGCCGCCTAATTCACACAATAAAGTGCAGGAAAATCA
>LPNX010292608.1:9535-25341 GCA_001517045.1 Pseudotsuga menziesii | reverse complement strand
CTCAATCAATGGCTTGGATTTCATTTGGTAAAAACGTGGGCCCAACTAGGCGCCCTCCTCCAAGTTTGGTGGCGCTCCTCCAAATATAGCTTTGACTTTGGATGTAGATGCCTCCATTATTAGCTAGCACCCTCCATTATGGCTAGCGCCCTCTCTAAGATGGTGACGCCCTCTAAATATGGGGGTTTTCTCCTTAAAATGGCGCCCTCATTTTGGTTGGCGCCCTTCTATTTTTTGGAGCCTCTTCATAGTGTAGCGCCCCTTCAATTTAACATTGACGCCCTCCTCTAAAATGGCAATGCCTCCATTTAACATTGGATGTCCCCCTTATTTGGTGAGGGTTTCCACTTGGAATGAGCTCTAAAATAGCTAAACGTCCCCACTTCTTACCTTTTTAACTCGGGTGCCAACTTTAGTGAGGGTTTAGACCACCTTTATGGCTCTAAACTTGGCTTTGACTTTGCCATTTCTCCAAGATTAATTTTTTAACCTTTAGACTTAGGCTAAAAATACATTCACCTTAGATTTAAAAATTTTCAATTTAATTTTTAAAATTTCCCAATATTAACTTAGGAAAAATTAAAAATGACTTGAAAAAATTATATCTTGGCCATGGGGGGGGGTGAAAAAATTTGGAATAAATTTTTCCTAGGCTTAACAACCCCCAAACAAAATTACCATGGCATTATTTGATTCTTTCCTTCAAAATCAAATAATGTGAATTTTTGACTTAGGGAAATTAATTAATTCCCTAGGAAAAATAGACCCCTCCTGACCAAAATTGGTCTATCTCTTCAACTGCTTATCAGAACGACATGGGACTCGAAGCAGTGGCTTAGGTGGTTTCATAGCAATTCACTTTGCATTCATAGCCCCTATTACAAAATGCCATGCTTGAGCAATTACATTATTACATCAAAAACTTAGTTAATTAACCACCCAGGGGTGAAGTTAATTAACTAGAAAAAATTAATAAAAATACAATAACATAACGAAACTCCGCAAGACTCTATACAGATGCCTAGCATGGTCATGAATCACTCCTTGAAGCCTTAGCCACCTCATGGACTTGACTGGTAGAACGCCCGTCACCACTTTGGAGGATTTTGAGTGAAAAACCAAACAGATTAAACTCATTTATTCAACAAGATCAATTGGAAAGGGAAAAAACACTCGATGAGGGGACTTCCCTAACAATCAGTTCCATGGTGTGGCATCCATATCATATGACCCACACTAGTACATATAATTACATTAATTTTCCCATGCAGGGGAGTGGACATTTCGTTTTACAAAGGGGCAATAGCCCTGCAGAAGTGAAAAATCCTCCGATTTTTCTAAGGTACAATTATGTACATCCTCATGTACATGGAGTTGCCACCTAGTCGAAATAGGTGGGCAACAGGACCATCGAAGGAAGGAAAGCCTTTGATGCTATAAAGAATGCCATTACCAAGTCTCCGGTCTTAGTCAGCCCAAATTACGCAAAGGATTTCATGATCTTTTCATTTGCTTCTGAAGACACTATTACGGGTGTGTTGCTCCAAAAGAACATCGAAAGGTTTGAGCAACCTATAGCATTCATGAGTAGAGCCTTGCAGAATTCCGAACTAAAGTATACCATCATGGAGAAGTAGGCTTATTCCTTGGTTAAATGTTTATTACATTTTAGGACTTATATCGGGTATTCCAAGGTTATTGGATATGTTCCCCACACTGCGGTTAAGGATATCCTTTCTCAAAAGGATTGTTTAAGAATAAGGGGTACATGGGTATCCAAGATTGAGGAATATGACCTTGAGATAAAGCCCACTAAATTAATCAAGAGACAAGGCCTTGCAAAAATGCTTACTCAGAAGAACGAAGAAGGCATTGAGATGATTGCAGAGAATGACATCCCTCAGCCTGCCATGACTCCTGCCCTTCAAAACCTTGACAACCATTGGTATTCAAACATCATTTTCTTCCTTCTCCATATCACCTGCCCTAATCACCTCAAAGGTCACAAGAGTAGAGCTTTGAGACTTAAGACTGCTAGGTATTGCCTTACCCAGGGTTGGAGGAACCCAGATGGTATTATACTTAGGTGCATCAACGAACAAGATTCTAAGAAGATATTAGCAGAGTTTCACTCAGGATTTTGTGGAGGCCATTATGCAGCAAATACAACTGCCCACAAAATTTTGAGAGTTGGATATTACTGGCCAACCATTTTTGCGGATGCTCATAAGCATGTCAAGTGTTTCCAGGAGTGTCAGCGTTTCACTAGGAAGCAGAAGTTGGCAGCTCTTCCCCTTACTCCGGTTGTTGTCCTTGCCTTTTTTCAGCAGTGGGGGCTTGACTTTATTGGCAAATTCAAGGATAACTCCAGCAATGGTTTTTGCTGGATTCTCACAGCAACCGATTACTTCACCAAGTGGGCAGAGGCCATACCCACTAAAACCGCCACTGAGAAGGTTGTTATTGACTTTATCAAGGAAAGAATCATCACCAGATTCAGAACTCCCCTCAAAATAACAACCAATAATGCCAAACCCTTTAGTTCAGGAGCAGTAAATGACTTATGCTTTAAATATGGCATTATCCTATCCCATTCATCAGATTACTATCCTCAGGGCAATGGACTTGCTGAGTCTACTAATAAAAATCTGATGACTATCCTCAAGAAGACTGTGGGGGATAATAAGAGATCATGGGATAGCAAAATTAAGAATGTTGTGTGGGCAGATAGGATCACTAAAAAGAACTCAACGGAAAAGTCACCTTTTGAGCTGGTGTATGGACTCATAGCCACCCTTCCGGTCAACATGCAGATTCCGATCTTCAAGATGTTAAGTGAATATGGCACAGAATAGGCAAACATGGAGCAGAGAATCAATCAGATTATAGAATTGGATGAATCCCGAAGAGCTGCCCTTGTTCAGTCACTCAGACATCAAGAAAGCATGAAGGGCGCCTTTGACAAGTCGGCCAGGCCGAAAAAATTTCCAAATAGGAGATACTGTTCTCTCATGGGATAAGAAAAGGGAGAAGCCTGGAAAGCATGAAAAATTTGACAGCCTTTGGAAAGGCCTGTTTATCATCCGCGACACGGTTGGCACCAATTCTTTTTTCCTTAACACCATGGATGGAGAAACATTAAACCTTCCCATGAATGGCCAACACTTGAAGCCCTTTTATCGAAACAACCTCTAAGATGACCAAGGGGTCATCCCAGGGCTTTTCTAAACCCATCCTTGTTGTATGTTTGTGTACTTTATGTTTTATGTACTATATTTTTATGTATCATATCTTTGAAGAATGTTGTATCAAAGCTCTTTCCTTTTGTATATTAGCATTTGTATTATACTTCACTTATATATGCTGGAAAAGAAAAAGTTTATTTTCATGTACTTTATTTCGAAAAAAGCAAAAATATTTTTTGGTATTTCATCATGGCATATTTTTATCATATACATGGACCTGAGACACTTCTATTTACATGCAGGTGTCAGAGATTCCTAAATTCTCAGGCACTCTTTTTTATCAATAGATCAAGCAAGTATTTGTCCCACAGTTGGAGCCAAATGTTACCAACTTTTTGTACCCTAGTTGGGTTACCTGAGGAGCCGCCGGTTGACAGACATGTTCAATGTCTGATTCCAGTGTATCAGCTGATCCGTCTACATGTTTAGCCAATATTGGCTAGTCAGTTTTTCATTTGAATAATTTTGACCATGGCCCCATGGGGTTTGTAATAAAATGTGCTAGTAGGGTATTTTTTGAGTGGTTCGGTCTCTTGAGACGTAGAATCTCAACTAAGGTATTCCAGGGAGTTTTTTTCCCTTGACAATTATGCTTTGCCTATATCCGAGTATAATTGATGAGGTTTTCTCCTGCTTCCTCCAAAGCTAGAATGCTCGATTTTGAATTCTGGGCCTTGGGGGGTTATTGGAGCCCAACTGAGTGTTATAAACCTACTAGGCATTGTTAGATTAGACCATGGTCTTGTCCTAAGTCAATAGGACCTTTAAAAAAATTTCAAAAAAATATTTTTCGAAAGGGTTAAAAATTATTTTTAAAATTTAAAATTTAAAATTATTTCCCTAAGTTTTTTAATTAATTTTTCCATAAATTAAATGGAAAATTCTTATTTGTAATAAATCGGTCATCCGAACCCCGAATTCAATGATTGAAGGCTCTAACCTTAAGCCAAAAATCATTCTTGATCGGCCAGCCAGTCAGATCCAACTTTCAAATCATCAATTGGACACATAACGCTCTTTTTCTCAAAAAGTCATTTTTGGGGAAAAAATGGAGTTTTTATTAAAAAATAATTATTTTGGAGAAAATTAAAACTCTCCAAATTAATCCAAATTCAGCGAAATAAAAGACTAAATAACATCTCATTGGGCATTTATGATGATTGGAGTTATCATAACCCAGCTTCAGTCATCATTCAGTGAGCAATAAATTTATATTCAGTTAACGGATTTGTCATCTCTAGCTAAACTCCCGAATTGGATGAGATGGAGAGCACTCATTGGTTTGATGATTTGATCGAGGCGGAACTAGCTCTTACACTTATGATCTATTGGAAGTTGGCTCCTCCATACCTAGTTGTGGATGCTCCAGACCTAGCTCACACCTCCACCTACATCCTCACGCCCCTCTCTTCATGCTCACACCCCTCTCTCCTCACAGGGGCGTCATCACACGTGTGGGCTCCATTTTGGCTCGGTTTGCAGTGTTAGGGTTGGAGTGGGGGCGCCTTGCTTAGGTGGAGGCCTCCCCTCACTCCTAGATCTTCTTTTTAGGTTTTGGATCTCAGGTTATGTGATCAAGCCGGTCAAGTTATGTGATGTCGTTTTAGGGTTTTAGCACTCTCTCATTGTATAAATTGAGGCTCCTTTAGCTCTATTCGGATGGATTTTTGTGTAGAGAAACTCTGTCCAAACTCTGTAATGCTTGTTGCTTTTGCAACCGTGGAATAAAATTTTAAGGCTTTGGAGGCATACATGGTTTGTTAATGTGGATGAATACTTGGCGAATGAGGTGATAATGTTTCAAATTTTTTCTTTTCATGCTTAGGTTGGATAATAGTTCATGCTTTAGAAGGCTTCTATAAGCATGTAAGATTGATTATTTGAAGTTTCAATTTAATCTTTTATGATTTTGCTCTTAGGAATTATAAGTACCATTGATTATTCAGTTATATGATATGCTATTTTCATTTTAATTAATAAAACATACACGATCTAATCCGTCCTGTTTGCAAGTGTTGAGTTGAAATTGTGCAGATTACCTCATCAAATCAAGTAGGAGTTTGAGCTCAGGTGCATCCTCTCCTCTTGAAGCCAAGGCAACTTCCGGATTTTTCAAGCTTTAAGGAATCTAAGCGTCATCAAAAGGCCACAGATTTGATTGTTTGCATTCATTATTATTCATCCTTTAAAATTCATAAAATCTTCATATTCTTGGGTTAGGGCACGGTTTGGGGTAAAGTGAACATTCATTCACCAAGCCTTTGCCTCGGTTGGCTGCCCTGTTTGTAATTTGCAGCCTTTTTGGTCTTTTTATTGCAGCCATTTCTTCCCATCTTTCGCTGTCCACTTTTTCTCTTTTTTTACCTTTTGGACCACCCTCTTTTGTCCTCTTTCTTCACCTTTTGGAGCCCGTTTTTGTCCTCTTTTGTGGCCATCTTTTGGGCCTTACTTTAAGCCTTCTTCATCTCTTTTTGCAGCCTTCTTTCTTCAGTTTGCAGCCCTCTTTTTCCCTTGTTTCTAGCCTTCTTTGACCTTCTTTTTGTCCTCTCTTCATCCCTCTTCCACTTCTCTTTCCTTACCCTTTTTCACTCATCTTTTCTTCTTCCTTTTGGGTAAAGTTTGAGTAGCTTTTTGTCATATAGTTTGTAGATCTAGTTTCAATTTATTTTTTATAAACTAACATCATAACAAGTTTGTGTTTAGAGCTCTTAGTTTCAGGCAGGTGAAAGAGAGCTCAAAGGCTACAAACAAACAAGGGAGCAAGCAAGAACAAAAGACTAAAACATCTCCCTCATCTTTCTTCCCTTTCTCACCATCTGCTCATTCAAGAAGAAGCTGAGCATAATGATCAATGTAAAAAATTAATAAAAGGGCTAAGTGGAAGCAAGTCTCCCATCTTTTCTTTTACTTCCCCTATTTGGGGGAAGTGTGTCTTGTTTTTTTTTCATGTTTCTTAGCATAGTTTTAACTTAAGAGTACTTAGTTTTCATTTCCACTAATTGCTAGTTGTTCTTTAGTATAATCACTAATTGCTAAATTGGATTGTTGCATTTTGGTATCTTTCTATATAATTGTCAATCTTAAAAGGAACCAAAATCTCTTGAATCTCACCATAAGGTGGATCAAGAGTGCTCTCTGTCGGAGAGTTTAATAAACCATCTTTGCTTTACGTTCAGGCATCATATTGTTTTCTAATTCAATTAATCAATAAGTAAGACTCTTGAACTTGCAGAAACACAAGTCAAGAGCACTCTCTATCGGAGAGCATCCTTAGTCTTGCATAATCCCTGCATTAGGCATTTAGATCAGATAAGACTCTTGAACCTCTGTCATAAGACAAGGTCAAGAGCGCTCTTTGTCGGAGAGTTTAATCAATTGACTTAACAAAACTTTTCAACACACACTCCCTTTAATTAATTAACTTCCTCCCCTCCTGGCTGGAGTATGCTCTGACCGATCTCAGATCAGAGTACCCAGAAACGGCACTGGATCTCTAACCCTGCAAGAGTAACTTAATTAAAACTTTTACCCCGTACCTAACACACCGGCGTTGTCTCGACTAAATACTCAGGTAGTGGGCGAATTCCAAGTGTGGGCGCCGGGCAAACCAATCTAGACACAGTTGGTTAAGTTATTGAACACCTAACTGTGATTCCAGCCACGTTCATCATGTCTTCGAACAGAGCCACTGAAGGTATTTCCGGTTAGAATTTCCAGACATTTTAATTAAGAGCATGTAAAATCTTTAAAACCTACCAAGAGCATTCGCACAATCTAATACTCATTAGCTTAATTCCTAGACTCATCATTTTATTTACGCACTTTGTTGACTCCATAAGGCACTGGTCCTTGATTAAATTTGAATAATTATCTATCTTGATCAATTGTCTATGGTCTATTTTAATTACTATCTCTGAATGTTTAGTTAAAAGTCTGGAATCTTTGCTTATCTTTGCAATCTCTTGTTAGCAACGTGGATTGCTTTTGATTAATTGTCATTCTCATAATAAACAAACACTTCTAATCATAATAAACTCTTAAATAACACGCATCCGCATCCGCAACTAAGTAAAACAATTTAACCACATTGAACCTTAGAAAACTCTTTGTTAGGGACTACCCCCCTTGGCTTCGTTAGGAGTTAGCCTAAAGGGAGGAGCTAGGAGTAGGTGACAGTACCTAGCTCTGTGCTTGCCCCCAAGGTCACACCTCTCCCACTTTCTCAAGTGAGGAGACAACTTTCATTAGATTTCTGTTGCTGGTGTGCAATCGGCGGACAACACGGAGCAATAGTCCCCACAATAGAGTTGTATTAGGGTTATTAGACTCTCCTAGTGAGGTCGGTCCTGTAGAGTAATTGCCAAGTGGAAAACAAGTATAAATAGAGAGTAAGACTCTCTATTTGAAACACACACTCACTCAACAGTAGCGCATGAGTGAGAGAGGAGGAGCTCGCACAAGTGAGAGAGAGAACAACTGTCGAAGATCATCTTTGTATCTTTGGGTTTTACTTTTGCTATTGGCGCTCATTCTATCTTTGGGAAAGTTGCGCGGTTTTCTCGTTTATGGTTTCCTCGAGGAAAATTCTATCTCTTGTCTCTTGTGATTATTGCTATGCATGTTATTCTCTCAGATAAGATTCTAGATCATATTGATTAAATGATAAAAATCTAACATGGTATTAGAGCCTCTCTGAAAGAAGACACTATGCAGCTGCGGGAACTAAGGCTTCCTAGTTTAAGGTGTTCTCTCCACAGATCATCAAATAAGGAGGGCTAGGCTAACACACCTCACTAGGGTGCATCTATTGGTGGTATCAGTTTCTGAATCAGAGAAGGTTCACTGTACAGCCAAAATACAGCTGCAATGGAAGCAAATGTAAATTAGGGTTTCATGCTTGAAAACCCTAAAATACTAAAATTAGTAGTTTTGGTACATTCGCTATATCTCCAGATTGGAGAAGGCTCAGGAGCTGAAACTTTTACAGGCCAAAGATAAATTCCTGATGAACCCTGTGTAAAAGTTTTAGCCTCAGATTCGCTATATTCTATGATTCCTCCAAGTCAAGGTTCCAGCCTCTCCCATGATTCAACCTTAAACATGTGACCTAGGGAGAATTGCTATATCTCGAGCTACGAAGGTTGAAATAAAATTTCTCAAGATGTTCCAGATAGGGCACGAACTGTAATTTCTGTGGTAAAAATTGTTGGATACACCAGGGACACAGAGAGGGGGGGTGAATCTGTGTGTGCAGTCTTTATTACTTTTTCAACTTTTATAATCAACAACTTATTCAATATTATGCATTATCACATTATCATTATATCATCAGCAACATTGTTATCATCATCATATCATCATCATCACATAGAAAGCATAACAACACAGTACACAATATTTTTACGTGGAAACCCAAGTCCTGGGGGGAAAACCACGGAAGCCTTTTTAAAATAGTTTTCCAGAAATAACTGGAAGGAAGCAACAACCCCCTTATTACAAAGACTTCAATTTTCCAGCTTCAACTGAAAGGAGGCTACGACCCCCTGATTTACAGGCTACGACCTGAAGGAAGCTGCCACTCCCTAGTTTTTCGGCTTCCACCGAAAGGAGGCTACGACCTCCTTTCCTTGCCCCGTCCTGCCACTCTGATAAGAAGATAGAAACAGCTGAACCACAACTGCACTGATCCTGCGGACCTGTTAATCAACACTTGTGCTACACTACACAATCTGTACCACACTGCACAACAACTTCCACTACTAGCCACTGCTCATTATCTGATCACTACTCATCAACCGATCACTGTCCACTGTATCACAATACTCATCAACATGTACAATCAACCTGTACCAATCAATCTGTTTCTCACATCAATCAACTCAGTCAATATGATTCTGTACACCAAACTCAGTCCACCTGGGTCAAACCAACTGCTCATACAACTCATCCAATCTGAGTCAAACCAACTGCACATAAGGCAACTTGTGCCAATCTTTCTCAACTGTACCAAGATGCTTGTGTACCTGTGCCAAATCAATCATATATATGTGTTAACCTAATCAAGTGCTTTGATAGTCAACCAATCGTTCTTACTTGGCCTAGTTCATCAAGTAAAAGACACATTTGAGCAACCAAGAGACTTCACATACTGTCAACCAACCTTTTTCCAAACACACTCAACTCAATGACACCATAACCAACCTCAATCACAGTCAAGGAATACTTGACAATTAAACATGATATACTTCAACCAAATAACCTCAACCAATAAGATAAAAGACTTAACCAACTATGTCAAACTCAATCAATATCATAAACTCTTAGACACAAAAGGATTTTCCACTCTACTCAAATCAAGTCAACAAATCAAACAAATATCAAGCAAATAATCACTTACAACACTGTCAAAGGTTGTCATTAACAATCCAACTCCACTTAGGTCAAAGACACAATGATCAACACTTGTAAAACTAGTTTTCAAAGAAAACGTTTAGGTTGATCAAATAAATAACTCACAATATCTAATACTTACATGTCAACTTATCATTCAATATTACTCTTATACAACAATCAAGATAAACACCAAGATCTATCCAAGATAATCATCAAGATCTATATCAATATCACATCAAGGTATATGCCAAGAAAACCATCACCATAGATTCCATAACATACTGAATGACTTTAAATAGATATACCAATATATAGCCTCACATACTAAGATCAAAGATGAACTCTATCCATGAGAGACATGTGCCATTACAAGAGAAACCATGAAGCATGAACCATACCTTATTGGAGATAACAATATGGAGAAAAAGTAGAAAACCCAAAATAAACTCTATATCTAGTCATCACATAGACCTCGTAACAAGCTTTCCAATGAGCCAAAAAATTTGTAATTCCAATTTCGTATGAGAAAGTTATGCCTATTTTAGTGAAGATGCCCAGAAATATTTCTGTCACACAATTTCACACTTTTCTCCAAAATGTGCGAAATTCCTAAGAGAAGTGGTGATGAAAAAATGAAATGCTTGATATTCTATTTATATGGGTTGTAGATAAAAAATATTACCTTGAGCAGACATGCAATTCAAAATTACAAATAATTAAATTCTATTTTGTTTAGTCGGCTCACCCAAAAAGGTGGGGTACCCCAACTTCAAAGATTCATATCTCTTCAACCGTAAGGAGCCACGTGACGTGCCACATATCGTTGGAAATGGAACGACAAGGGCTATCTCCCCATAATGGGCTTATTTGCAATCCCATGGTCCAATACCCTTAAAATCTTCAATTTGTTCAGGATTTCAAATACCCCACACATGAGGGTGCAAAAGACCATACCACCAACTACAAGAGTTTCAAAGTCTTCTTCAACATATCAAGGCATGTACATGGGCTCTACCTCCATCTAAATCCCAATATCCATATAACCAAAAATAGGACCATACATCATCATGGTTCAAGGTCTCCATATCATTAAAAACATATCCAATGGTTCCACTATATATCTTCATCACTATAAGAGTACCAACACCCCAAAAGAGGGGTACAAAGACCTCACCACTAGTTTGCAACACCTTATGGCCTTCATATGCATGATCATAAGGCTACTACATGGCAATGACCATATAACGTCCAAGGGACATCAAAACATTTATGTGGGTTCAAGACTTAAACTTTCAAGGACACCAAGGACCCCATAAGAATGGGTTCCAATATACCACCATCAGTGTGGGTTCCAAAACCTAAGTTTCCACATGCAAGAGTATCAAGATCTAAGATTCTGGACTCAAGGACCTCACAAGAACTTAACAACCATAAGACCATCCAATGCAAGCAATGGGATTCACCATCAACACATCAAATACTTTACACACATGAGCCACATCATCCATCCAACAACCAATCAAGAGACTAAGACAAGTACAAGCATAACAAGCAACACAAAGACTAGTAACCAAATAGAAAACATGAGTAAGGAACTCGACAATGGACTCAAATGGGACCAAGATACAACTTATTGGCACTTGAACAAGTCAATGGGTAACTAGGGCTTTTGTCATTGTTCCAAGGCCTCCAAGGGCTTCAAGCTTGGGCTTGGACAAGGTCAAAAGGGCTCCTCTTGCACAAAACAACCACAAACTAAACACTAACCCTCAAGGGCTCCACAAGGGGCAAAAAGGACTCAATAGTTGGCATCAATGACCATACACTGTTGGCATCAATGACAAATTAATCAACAAAAATTGCATACCTCGAAGGTGAAACAGTGACACATGGCAGTTTGTACAAGTTCGCTATTCTGAACAGTCCTGAAATAAGTCTCCTTGGGAAAACGTGCATAAGTCCCAGTTGGTGAAACCAATTCTGCTCTAACTGGTGGTGTTAAGAGGACAAGCAAGGCTACCTTAGTGCAAAGTTTCAAACATAGAGGAGCAGTAAGTTCGTAGATATCGTAGAAACAATATTAGGCATTTCTGCAGAAGAAATTGGAAAACTAGGGCTTCCTGTTCGAGAAGCTTCCCTCCACTGTTTTCAGAAAATGAGTACATTGAACAACTCACCTGGAAGAGGTGCATTTTTCTATCCAATTAGAAGTTTGAAATTCCAAGTTTTGAAAATTAGGGTTTCTCTGGCAAACCCTAGATCAGCCAACTTTGGAACTAGAACGAACACCTCAAATCGATAAGATCTAATTTTTTGCTATTTACATTTGAGGTTCTCATTTCAAAATGACTAATCACACCAGCTTGATGACATCTTCCGAGTATGGAAATATAGGGCCTCTGTGATCCTTGTAGAAATTGACTTCGATCAGAGTTTCAGTAAGAAAGGTCTAGGAGCCAGAGGGAGATGAGGCTAAGGCTAGAGCCAAGAGAATCATTGCAGATTCTATTAAAGCTCACCTCATCCCTCATGTATCATCCTTGAAGACACCAAAAGGAAGTGTTCGTTGCTATGACGAAGCAATCGAAGAAGAACAAGATATTGTTATAACCACCTTGAATGGCCTCCCAGGATCATGGGATTCATTCATTAGAGGAGTGTGTGCCAGAAGGAAGTGATTACCTTCAGCAGACTCTGGGAAGAGTGCACACAGGAAGAAGCTCGACTCATAATAAGAGAAGAGAAGATGGGAGCAACTAAAGATCAAGCTCTCACAATTCAAAGAAGATCCCTCAAGCGATGAGGAATATGAAGGACTCAATTCTTGAAGAACCTCTTATCCATATTAGCATTTGGATAAGAAATGATGATGTCATGAATGAAGAAGATGATGACGCTGAAGGCTCAAGAAGGAGTCTACCCGCGAAACAAATAAAGATAAGTATTTGAATTGTCTTTTCCTATATATCCAGTTGTTTATATGACATTGTTTAGTTGTGAAATGTATTATGCATGATAGAATGTCTGCATTAATGAACAATATACTACTAATATGCATGCTATGGGTAAGTAGCCTATAGTGCTATACAACACTCCATTGTTACTTATTTAGGATGAAACCTCTTTGCTGACATATTGGGATTAGTGCACAATCTCAATAATGTTATGGTAGAGATGGAAGGCATCTGGAAAGTTTCTCTATATACGAGATATGGATGAATGTTGTATTGGCTAAAATAGTTGCATGATTATATCTTTATGCATAAGAATTTTCCATTATGAATATGCGTTATGAAATGTTTCTAACCATACAATTGGTGCATTTGACTTGTAGGAAAGATCACGTACAATCGCCTACAAGAAAAGAAGGATGAGACTTGTTACAAAGAACAAGTGACAATAGTTTAAGATTCACTCCAATAAGCTTCAGAAGAATACAAAGAGAATGGTAGATTGACCTTGAGAGATAAAGACCACCTTTAGGCACAAGAAATAAATCCAAAATGAAGACGAGACTTCAAGAGGCCTCAGACACACTCTAGTTATGTGACACTGTTGAGCAACATCATTGATGCAGAGCCTTCCAGCTATGACGAAGTAGCCAAGAATAAAGGGAAGGAAAACACCAATTCTAGAAGAATGATGTCTAGGATGCAGTATCGAGACTTGAAGGGAAGTCCATAGTGTCTTCCATATGGATCTACAAGATCCAACATGCAATAAATGGCAACATCGTGGGATACAAGGCAAGATTCGTAGCACGAGGCTTCTCATAGAAAGAAGGCATAGACTACGAAGGGACATTTGCAGCCACTGGGAGTTGAGACACATGACAGGCAGACTCATGTGTGCAAATTAAAGAAGGCCTTGTACGAGCTCAGAAGGCACCCATGCGATAACACCTACATGAGGAACTTGAAGATCACCTAGAGCGATGGAGATCTTAACCTTTGCTACAAGGTTGAAGATGAAAGCCTATAGAGGATGACAAGCTCACAGATGGGTGCGAGAAGAACTTTTGAAAAGGTTCAAGATAGAGGATCTTGGTATCCAACGACCCTAGATGGATACACAGAATATTAGTAGCAGAGGAAGCTACTTGTCACTCCAGTATAGAATGTTTCAATACATAGAGTACGAAAGGCAGAGGGAGAATGATGCTCCGCTTCAGAGGGACTGACTACAGAAGATCCCGAGGTTTGACATGGTACGATAGGATGGACATATTACTGATGGCTCTAGGCTTTACTGAGAGTAAAGTGGATTCCAACCTTTTCCTCAAGGTTGAAGGCGGAAGACCAGAGATGCTCCTATTATATGTCGATGACCTGTTCCTGACAGGAAAAGAGGAACTCATTAAAGATGCAAGAAGGAGACTTGCTGCCAAGTTTGAGATGAAGGACTTCGGTATGATGCATTACTTTCTAGACATGGAGGTGTGGCAGAGTACGGATGGAATCTCCCTTGGACAAGGGAAGTATGTAGTGGAGATCTTGAAGATGTTCGATATGATGGACTACAAGGCCATGGCCACACCTATGGCATCGAACCTGAAGCTATTGAGTGATGCTTCATCAGAGACGGTTGATGCCACGATGTATCGTCAGATGTTTTGTTCATTGATGTTCCTGACGGATCCGAGACATGCTCACCTGGTTGAAAAGCATGCAGTGAGGTACTTGAAGGGTACAATTGAGTATGATACAAATCGGAAGACTAACTTGCATGGTTATGTTGATTCGGATTGGTAGTGCCACTGAGAAGAAGAGCACCTTGGGATGCTTCTTCAATTTGAGATCCAGTATGGGCTACTGGTTTGGCAAGATGGAGTCTTGCATGGTGTTGAGTACTACCGAGAGAGGGAAAGATGGAGATCTGAAACTAGAAGGATGCTTCCCTATAATGCCTCAAAAAGGACATTTGAAGACAATCTCCCACTCCAAGACTACTTGTAGTAGAAGCTGGTGTAAAAGAGAATCTACACTGAATATGTTAAGAATATCAAAATCTATGGACAAGTTCACTCACAGATTTTGTCAAACACTTAATAACCAATGATATCAAACTTCAACAGTAGCCAAAACCCATGTACTTTTCTCGCGTTAAATACAAATGTATTGTAGACTCATGTATCGTTAATTAAGCAACTCCAACAACGAAAAATAAGTTAAAAGCAACAAACTTATAAAAATCAAACACAATAATTCTGGTCAAACAAACGCTAAAAAAACCCACTAGGGAGAAAACCGATCAAGAGAAATTTTACTATTGAGTAGTAGTTAAATCTCAGAACTTGTAACAACAGTAATATGCAAAATTAAATGTTACAATATAGTACAATTTTTTTCTCGAAATTTGGGCCAAAAATTCACCTCGAAAGCAGTGTTATTTGCTTCCTAGGAAAATGAGCCCAACTGACTGTTGTTGTTGTGCCACAGTCAGTCATCCTAGTGCCCCCTTCAACCTGTCAGATCCAAGAAAATCAACCGATCAGACAAACGAACGAGATCTGTAGAATACAAAAATGAATAGGGAATACAAAATCATTAAGAAGAAGATACTCCCTGAACCAAACACACCGGAGCCAAGATGAAGGTGAGTTGCCCCACAAAAACGCCCTCTCTCTGCTAGCGTGCCTCCCTTTCTTGAAGATAAGATGGGTAAAGAAAAATGCAAGATATATCCGAATGAAGCTCAGTATGTAAGAGTAGCAATGCCAGTCATCAGATCATCAAAACATCCATATAAGAGTAATCCTAGACAAAAAATCTCTTTATTAAAATTTCGGTGCCAAAGCTCCTCAATTACAATGGGGGGGTCACCTCTCTTAAATAGTTTGAGAGAGACATAAACCCTAACTCACTTTATCATCCAACGATTGAGATTAAAACATCATCAACAGTGGAGATCATCAATACATCTGTTGTCCGCCGATTGCACACCAGCAGCAGAAATCTTCTAAAAGCTGTCTCCTCACTTGAGAAAGTGGGAGAGGTGTGACCTTGGGGGCAAGCACAGAGCTAGGTACTGTCACCTACTCCTAGCTCCTCCGTTTAGGCTAACTCCTAACGAAGCCAAGGGGGGTAGTCCCTAACAAAGAGTTTTCTATGGCTCAATGTTTAAGTTAATTTTTAGATGTTTCGGATACGTATGGATGTTGTTTCGGAG
>LPNX010292601.1:631732-643573 GCA_001517045.1 Pseudotsuga menziesii | reverse complement strand
TATTAGTGATTGCTCTGTGTATGAAAGTTGGCCTAGGGTTTACGTAAATAGAGAGTCTTTTTTACTTTTTGAGTCATTGTGGATTCGGGTGTGGCTCCTCGGTATTCTCGTCGTTTAGCAGGACTTTCACCTTCTACTTCTCCTCGTCCTTTGGGAGAGAGACCTAGACAGTCTAGGCGGACTATTTCGAACATTGATTCACACACCATGGGAGACCATTTAGAAGGTATTCCTGAACCACCTTCTCCCATTCGTGTAGACGATGGGGAGTTTACTCCTACTTACTATCCTTAACCCGAATTGGCTGAGTTAGGTCTTGTGATTTCTGAGATAGGAACCATGCATGATAGACCTACTCACTCTAGGGTTGATTCCCCATTTACGCGTTACCGGTATGGAATGCCAGAGGATGCCGAGACACATTTTGAACCCACCAGCACTAGCTATGGTAGTTATGGTATGTCTGGTTTTCCTACACATGATTTGGCATTTCATGATGAATCTGACTTCGAGCCTAACACTATGCCTGGGGGCACTCTCATTCCTTACCATGCGGAGAGGTTTGGGAGCACTAGTCACATTGCACCTTCCGTCTTAGCGGTGGAAGTTAAATCACATATCCATCCTAGGTCTAGGGTTAGTGATCCTGTTAGAATACTAGATCCGAGACGAGTGATGATAGGTAATAGTACGTACTTAATTACTCAGATCCCTTCATCCTCTGTCCCTAGTTCTTCAAATGTGCACCCTCCACCTTATTCACATGGTCCTTCAATTCAGCACATGGCTACGAGTTAGGTCCATACTACGGTGACTAGACCGATTGTGTCTCAAGTTTACGTACCGCCCGTTGCTTCGGGAGGTTATGTTCATGCTTCTAGAGGTCATGTTACTACTTCTGGGGCATATATCCCTACTTTCGGTATGTATATTCCTACTTCCGGAGCGTATCTTCCTACCTACGGAGTGTCTCATGGGGCATCGCATGCAATAAGCTATGGACCCTATTATGGCACGCAGTATGGATAGGGTTCACCTTATGGAGGAAGGTATCAACAACCTACTTACATTCCTAATTACGGCTTTGTAGCTCCTACTAGTCAAGGTCCACCACACTATGGTGCTTCCACGCCACCCTATATGGGTCATATGGGAGGAGGGCACTATGGCCAAGGCCATGGTGGTATTAAAACCTATATGAATCAGGGAACAGTCTATCAACCTCATCATCCTAGGTTCCCTTTCCTCACGAAGCTCAATCTTCCTGACTTGCTCAGATTAACGAACGATCCTATAGCTCATGACCCGGCTTGGACGACTATCCCTTCCAAGCTTCCTTCAGACATACCTAAGTTCGAGGGCAAACCGGGAGAGGATCCGAGCAAACCTATGGTGCTCTTTGAATTCCTTACATCAGGACTCAATCCATTTGAGACTATTTCAACGCACCCTTATAGGGCCTTCCGCGACATGGTATATAGAGTTACCTAGGGGAGATTTCACTTTGTTCGATGACCTTACGATGACTTTTCTTAATCACTTCCAGCTACCAGTCTATTATGACATTGGTACTGAAATCTTGTCAACATTTCGGCAAGATAAAGACACACATATCTCTTATCACATTCAAGAGTGGCATAGACGGAAGAGGTTAATTAAAGCCTTTATATCGCCGGAGTTCCTCCTCGAGTGGTTCCTCAAGTCGTTATTGCCGTATATAGCGAAGGATGTTTCTACATCCGGAGTGCACAATGAGGAACAAGTGATTTTTAGGGCATAGGAACTGGACTTGATCTATGCTCAGTCCGGTTTGTTATATGAGATTATTCCCAATGCTCCGCGTTCCAGTTTCGACCCCAAAGTCAAACCTGGACCACATGCCGATGGCATTGTGGGTTGTGCAAGTGCGAAACCCATGGATTCGGTTGCAAAACAAGTTAGTCAATTGTCAATCAACCAATCTACTTCGGGACAAGCTATGGCTTCATCTCAACCTGCCCAAACGACGAGTGTACTTTCTATGCAATCGTCGGACCAGAAGGGTAACCGACAGCCTGGATGGAATAGAAAAAAGGGTAAAAATAATCGTAAGGGTGGGAATAAGAATGAGAATGCTAATAGTAATGACAAGAATGGTAGAAATGCTGGGGGGGACAAGCAAGCTAAACGTAAGGTTAAGTTTCCTTGCAATTTATGTAAGGACGATCACCTCACTTACTTGTGCCCTCGTATTGAGGAAGCTTCAAGATTCTTGGCACAAGGCCCAGCTTTGCTAACTAACCCCTTAAAGCACAATCAAAATATGAACTTGAAGTCCCATGACCAGTCTGGTAGTGATCAAGATCCATCGAATACTAGTGGTCGTGATTGCATTAACATGGTTCGTGCTGCGAAAGTTGTGACCCGTGCGAAAGATTTTGGTTCGTCACAACCCAGCCTAGGCAAAGAGCCTGATCCACCAGGGTCCCCTTTGCATATTGAGAAACCTATGGATAAACCTGAGACTACACCTTGCATTCCTTAGGGAGTCCTTAAGCGTTCGGGGCATAATCCAAATGCCCGAGCTGCCCAGAACTATTCAGTTGTCGAGGATTTGGGCCACACTCCTTGTGCGCTGTCTGCATTGGAAGTACTTCAGAGTTGTCCTTCGCAAAGGAAGGTGTTGCTTTCTTCCCTTGGTGTGAATGATGATGATTCTTCCTCCGTGATCAAATTTGAAACCGCAGGACTTCAGCCTCACTTGCCCTACTATGTGTCTCTTTTGATTCACGTAGAATGTCTTAATATGATCATCAAGTGTACTGTGATTGACGAGGGCACTGCTACTTCTGTGATATCTTTATCCTTCTGGAAGGGTATGGGTTCCCCTGAGCTGTCTAAATCAGTGACCATGTTAACTGCATTCGATGGGAGATATTTTAGGTCACACGGCATCCTTCCTTCCCTCAAAGTTTGTTTGGGAGGGAAGACCATTGCAAAAGAATTTGAGGTGGTTGATGCGCCCCTTGACTACAATCTCTTACTGGGTAGAAACTGGATGTACAGTATGCAAGTCATTTCTTCTTCCCTGTTTTTCATTGTATGCTTTCCACATAACAGGAATATCATAACGATTGATCAAATGACATTCAAGAATTCATCTGTTACTGCATCTTCGGGAGCCTCGATCCCGATCGTTGAACATTCTCAGCCGGCAACTGGGAGTGTGGGTGTAGGCATGTATCCATCCCTCATGGGGAGCTTTAGATGTCCTGCACCAATCCTCATGATAGGATCTAGTTTCGATGAGGCTTTGACATCTACAAAATCAGTGTCTTTTTGCATGAGTCATATGGAATATCCTTGGATTCTTCCTACACCGAGTACTTCAAGTGAGCCCGTCGTGATGGACGTGTCGTTGCCTGCAGCTATGATAGCTTATCAAGCTAATCTCAAATGTGTTGCAGAGCCTAGTCCTTCCTCTTCACAGACGAAGGAGGAGGACCCTTATGTGCTACCAGCATGGGCAGTACAGTATTCTCATGAACATGATTTCCTTGATACGGTTTTCCCTTCAGATGAAGCAATTATCGAGGCTATGTTGGGAGTTGAGCCACCATGGGAGGAACTCCATCATAGATCGTACTTTCTTCCAGAGCTTGACCGCTTGGAACGTGAGTATTTTAGGGCGGTTCTTAGTCAGAGAGTTGGTAGTCCTATGGTTCCATTAAGCTCTCCTGGGCCGATGACTGATGGAAACATGACAAACATATCTTCAACGATCCCTATCAACATCTCTCGCAATCCTGGCACGATAGAGAATGTCTATATTGGGGTGGAATGTTCCCATGCTCAGATTCTTGAGTACACCGAGCTATTTAAGGAATTCTATGATATTTTTGCTTGGTACTATGATGAGATGCTAGGTATTGACCCTCGTATTGTCGAACATGAGATTAAGACTTACCCCAATGCTAAGCCTGTTAGACAACGTTTACGTGCAGTGAATCCTAGGAAAGCAACCGTGATTAAGGAAGAGATAAAGAAGCTGTTGAAATCCAGTTTCATCTATCCCGTTCCCTTGACGGAGTGGGTTTCAAACCCCATTTCGGTGGATAAGAAACAGGGAGCGATCTGCATATGTACTAATTTCCGTGATTTGAATCGTTCCTATCCTAAGGACAATTTCCCCCACCATTTATTGATCAGATTTTGGATGAGTGTGTGGGTAGCAAGGTGTTCTCCTTTATGGACGGCTTTTCTGGATATAATCAAATACAGATTAAACCTGAGGACCAACACAATACTGCCTTTATTTGTCCTTGGGGAACGTTTGCATATCAAAAAATTCCTTTCGGCCTTAAAAACACCGGAGTTACATTTCAGCAGGTGATGACCTTGATCTTCCACTATCTCAAGTCAATTATCGAAGTATTTTTGGATGACCTGGCTGCTCATTCTTGCATGAGAATGCGTCATCCCTATCACTTGAGATTGGTATTCGAAAGATGTCATCACTATTCAGTTAGATTAAATCCTCATAAGTGCATCTTCTGTGTGAAGTCAGGTCGTTTGTTAGGATTCATCATTTCTAAAGAGGGTATAAGAGTCGACCCTTTAAAGGTTGAGGCAATACTTTAGTTGTCTCCCTCAAAAAATATTCGTCATCTTCAGTGTTTGCAAGGCATGGTGAACTTCTTACGAAGATTTGTTGTCAACTTTGCCAATTTGACTAGAGGCTTCATGTGTCTCTTGAAGAAGGACACCCCCTTTTATTGGGATGAGTGAGCCCAGGAGTCCTTCGATGCACTCAAGCGAGCCCTAGCATCGGCCCCGGTGATTAGTCCCCCAGACTATAGTCGTGATTTTCTATTATATATGGCCACGTCATTAGAGATGATTGGTATGGTTTTGGTTCAAGAGGATGAGGAGCTCCAAGAGCATGTCATATATTATTTGATCCAGAACCTTATTGACACAGAGATTCGTTATTCTCATGTCGAGAAGCTTTCTTTAGCTACCGTACATGCGGTTCAGCAGTTGAGACGTTATATTCTCCTTCGCCAGACCTTGGTTGTGGCCCATGTCAATCCATTTCAATTCGTCCTCACCCGAAGGATGATTGGGAGAAAATATAATAAATGGATTGTCATTTTGCAAGAATTTGATCTCGAGTTTGTTTTTGCAAAATCGAAGAAGTATTTAATTTTTGCAGAGCTTATATTAGATTTCCCGAGCGAGGCCGAGGAGTTGGTTTGTGAAGATACGTTTTTCGATGAACACAAATTCTTAATCTCAACGTTAGACCCATGGTATGGGGATATCATAATATATTTACAAACACTGAAGACCCCTACTCACCTCTCACGAGATGAACGATGACGATTACGTCACGTCTCTAAGAACTACCTCATAGTGGATAACACTTTGTACTGCCGTGGGGTAGATTCCATTTTACGACGTTGTTTAACTCATGAAGAGGCTGAGGTGGTGCTGAATGATTTCCATGAAGGGGTGTGTGGCGGTCATTTATCTGGGCTTTCTACAACTCAAAATATTTTAAGAGCGGGTTATTTCTCGCCGTTGATCTTTAAGGATTGTGTTGATGCGGTCAAGAGGTGCCACCCTTGCCAGGTGTTCACACATAATATGTGCTCAAAACCTGCCCCGTTAAATCCCATTATCGCTGTCGGTCCCTTCACTAAGTGGGGGCTCAATTTTATGGATTGCAACCCAGCTTTGGCTGGGGGGCACCATCATATTATAGCGGTTGTTGATTACTTCATGAAATGGTCTGAGGCTTTGTCTACAGTAAAATACGATGGTGAGACAACCGCCCACTTTGTATTCAAACAAATTATTACTTGGTTTGGGATTCCAAAAGATCTTGTCACTGACCATGGCTCACACTTTAAAAACCGTATGATGGAAGAGTTGGCATCGAAGTTAGGGTATAAGCAAGAGCATTCCACTTCTTATTATCCTCAAGCGAATGGACAGGTTGAGGCAGTGAATAAATCACTCAAATCCATTCTCCAACAAACCATTGTGCAAAGTAAAAACAATTGGCACATCATGTTATATCCTGCTTTGTGGGCATATCGAACCGCTATTAATACTACCACTAGTTTTTCTCCATATCAACTTGTACATGGAGTGGAGTCGATATTTCTGGTTGAATGCGAGATTCCTTCTTTGAAGCTAGCTGTTGAACTCTTACCAGACACTTCACCATTGGAGGAGCATTTGGTTTACCTTGAACAACTTGATGAGCAGCGTCGGGATGCCCTGGTGGCTCTAGAAGTTAATAAATGTCGCGTAAAGGCCCAATATGATAAGTCTATCCGTCCAAGGGTGTTTAGGGAAGGAGACTTGGTCCTTTTGTGGGTTCAACTGAAGGAACCCTTTGGGGCAAGGAAATTTAATCCTATGTGGCGTGGTCCTTACGTGGTCAAGCATGTGTTAGAGAAGGGTGTTCAAAGGTAATCCTAAAGGCATCGATCCTTGATTTATGTTCAAAGGTGGATCCTTATTCAATGGTTGATTCATCAGTCGGTTCTGTGTTTGAGGCGGGTTCTGGGTCTGAGTCTGTTGTGGGACCTGGTTCTACATTATCAGCTGGTTCTGTACTTGCAGGATAATTCTAATTCTGTGCAGTTTATAACTGAGGAATATTTCCTACCTGCCATTTTGCAATCAACTGAGTGAAATTTTTGACATTATGATCGCTGCCTACACAGTAAGTGCACTGCGCATGGAGGAACTCCCTCTGGTATTTCCCAAATACCCAGCAGGTGTAGCATTGGATTGATTCATGACCTCATCCTCCTCCTCGGCCAAATCCTCCTCCTCAACCTCTGAACCCTCCACGAAATCCTCCTCAGACTCCTCCTTATTGAAACTACATTTGGTCCATTTGTTGTTGTGGTGGGTTAGGTTTCTGGTGGAAATAGTGCACAGCTTGAACATATTGTGGCTGATTATACTGTAGTCACGGTGCCTGGTTATACTGTGGTTGTACCACCATTTGCGGCTGAGGTTGAAACTATGGCTACGCTATAAACTATTGTTGTGGTTGTGCAGGGACAAACTGCAATGGAGGTGGTGGTGTATATGGCACATGTGCTGCTAGTTGTACTAATTGCAGTTGTGCTTGCACTGTCTAGGGATCCTCACCTTTCACAAAGTATGAATTATACATCCTTTCCTAGAGCAAATCATAAGAGTGGCAGTTTTTGTCGTCATGTCCAACTAACTGACAAAATGTACAATACAAATTTTCTGCCTTGGTAACCATCTTCTGTATGTAATCACAGTTCTCCTGTCTATTCCCATAGACCTAACATATGTGACACCAAGGTACACGAGCATTGCTTAGCGGATTCAGAACTCCCGACAACAAATAATTCTAAAACATTGGACAAGTGTCCTTGGTATGTCTGCCTTCATGGCAATAGGTGCACCAAAGATCATCGTGATCTTCCTTGGCCTTTTTGATATCTTGCAGTTGGAGCGTTTAATTGGACAACTGTGCTTGAATCTGGTTCATTCCAACCACATACTCTCCTACTAGTGATGCCTCCAATTTCATCATGGTCTTTAGAGCCTCGCTCTATGTCATAATCTTTTGCTGCATTAGTGGATGTCTGATATGTGGGACAAGTGCAGCAATGAACCATTCCTTGTTCTGAATATCGTTCATCTAAAAACTAACCCAAGCCATCAATGTCTTAAACCACTAATGAAATTCCCAAATCGTCTCATTGGGGAACTGTTTGATCTCCTTCAATTCAGTAATATACTGAGCCTTAGATTTTGACTTCTTAAATTCTTCAAATAACCCCGTTTGGATCTCATCCAATGTCTTCATGGTACCCCCCTATGGTATTTGTGTGAATCTCATGAACCATTCTAGAGCATGACCCCTTAGAGTAGTGGCCAATTGACTTTTATTTACATCAACATCGACAGTTTGTCAGGAGACCCAGATCGCCTCACATAAGAACCAGTATTGCTCTGGGTTGTCAGTGCCATTTCCATTGAAGATTGGTAACTTCATTTCATCACCCACCATTCTAGGCCTTCTTCCTCTTGTTGGTGCTCTATTACTGTACTGTTTCTAACATGTCGGGAAAGTTGACGTAGAGTGTGTATTGTTTCCTTACAGTTGAGTAGTGCACGGAGGTGTGGGCACGTTACTGCTGGGGTTCGATTATGTTGTTCTTTTGGGCGTAACCTGAGACTGGTTGTCCTTGTCATAACAAAAAGGTTACTTTTTCCCATGTGGTTTTTCTTCATAACATTTCACTTCGATCACAGCAAGACCTTCTCCTATCCTCTACCTCCTCTCTCGAAACCTTGCTCCTCCCCTTGTCCAGCCGCTTGTTTCCTTGGTGACCTTCCCATTCTCACCAGAACTCATGCCCATCTACCCCTTACCTTTTCATGCATCCCCTCCTTTCATCACAGTTCCTACATCCTCCACACACCAGAGTTCCACTACTCTTGGTCCATCTTCAGAATACCTTTTTCACAGATCAGTTGCTTAATGGCCAGTTGCAGTGACAGCAATAACCTTCCTCGAGGTCCACTGGAGAACTCTCTTTTTTCTTCACTAAAGGACTTATTCATGTCAACTGCAAACTCAGTGATATATCCTTCTAAGACTATCTAGCCACACTTCAACTGCTCGCAATGCCTTATTATTGGTTTCTTATACGTCTTGGATCAACTCTGGGGTCCAGGATGTCGACTCTCCTCCTTGAAAGTTTTTCTTCTTCTCAGTGAACATTTCCATCCATTCCTAGAAGTGGACAGGAAATTCACAAAAAAACCATTCATGAGGACTGTTGTGGATATACCTATCCATACAATGGCCCGTCGACAACTTTGGATTCCGATTTTCAGCTGCAAAAAACTACCGCAATTTAGATCAAACCATCCTTCGATCTCTGGTTGAGTCGGATGCCAAAACATATCCTCCTCTTAAAAAAAACTTAGGTCCTGGAAACAGAACCATTTGTTGGTGAAACCAACCAACAAATCCTCATCGATAGGGGTTCCCACTCTATCGACTCCCTACAGCACAATCTCCCTGATCATCGGCCCAGATAGGTTTTACCCTTCCCAACAATCTCTGTGGAGTAGACGAGGTCTCACCTGGGGCGTTCAAGGGAGAGCTGTCGAAACTGAGTTTCCGATAGTGGGGAGGAAGGATACATGGATCCAACAGAGGGACACCATAAATTCCTGATCTAGAGCTAGCAATTTACTTTACACTATTTCTTCATCTTGCAAAGGGTATCCATAACTTATGCAATCATCATATCATCACACAGTTATCACAATGTCGCAGCATTATTCATGAAACATATCTACTCATCGTGTAATAGACAGTAGTAGAAAACAGATTACCTCGACATAGTATCAAAACAGATCACATTGATACAGTAGGAAGAGACTAGATCACATCTAAATTATGCCATCATAAGAGAATAGATCACAACATCATAACATATCAGATCACAACAACAATAACAGACAAGATCACAACAACGATAAAATACAATATTTGTGCCACAATCACCATATCATATTAATATTGTGCAATGGAACCACATTACACAATTCTTCTCCAAAACCGGAGACTGCATACATCAAGAGAAACCTAGATCAATCGCAAGTACATAGGGAATTCTTCACAAAACTAGATCATGCGAAATCTTATGTCTCGATTATCCTCTGATGCGATTCTCCTAGACTCAGTCAGTATCTCTCATCATGACTCTTTTCTATTTGTAAAACTATATCTATAAATAGGCTTGCGCCGCTACATTGAGGGTCCACTTCTAACTAACTTATAACCGCTAATGACCTATTACAAAAAAACTTGGTCAAATAACATATAAAATATTCAAAGCGGTTATTCTTCCACCCATCGTGCTTATATGGCCTTGCATTGTACCACATGAGGTTGCGCAGCTACCACGATGCTACACAACTCACTTACCCAGAACACCTGCCAACACTAGTATTCGCAGAACTGGTTTCATAATTCTCGACTGAAGAAAGCATAGTGATAGAACAATAACCATTTACAAATGAGTACAGTTTCTTTATTTCAACCTCTAATTCTAGGTACAGGGATATCCCAGTGTATCTCCATTCTTTGAAATCTCCCGTGACCTTCTCATAGGGATATCAATGTAAACAAAGAGTAAATGTGAAAAACTATCTTGTAATCGGTGATAATTTATATAGACAAGGGGTAGACTCCATGTTGCATTGATGCCTCACCCATGAGGAGGATGAGATTTTCCTAAATGATTCTCACAACAGAGCATGTGGGGGTTATTTATATGGGTTAGCAACGACCAAGAATATTTTGTGTGCTGGTTATTTTTTGACCACCATCTTCAAATATTGTGTGGAAGCATTGAAACATCATGTCATCCGTTCCATCTTTACACAAAAAATATGCGGTCACACCTTGCTCCTATTTTTCCCATCATTGTGCTAGGGCCCTTCACCAAGTGGGGGGTTGATTTGTGGTTTATTTCGAGACATGCAACTCAGTTTCTATTGGGGGCCAGAGGTATATCATTGCCATTGTTGACTGCTTCACGAAGTGGGAAGAGACAATGCCTACCTTTAAATTCGATGGTGAGATGACGACGAATTTCGAATTCAATCAGATCATTGCTAGGTTTGGTATTATGAAGCAGATTGTCACTGACCATGTTAGTCACTTATAGAACAATATGATGGTAGATTTAACCACTATACTTGGTCTTAAGCAAGACCACTCGTATTCCATTTACGCACAAGAAAATGGACAATTAGAAGAAGTCAATAAAACTTTGAAAACCATTCTCAAGCGGATGCTTAATGCTAGTATGTCAAACTAGCACATCATGTTGTATTTGGCACTTTGGGCACACTGAACCAATGTTAATACTTCCACAGGGTTTTCACCCTTCTAGATCATTCACGGGGTGAAAGAAGTCACTCTGGTTGAATGCTAGATACCATCCTTGAAGATTTCCATTCAAGTGCTTTCCGAAACTATTGATATTGAAGAACGTTTTCTACATTTAGAAAATATAAATGAGCAGTGCAGAGATGTACTCACAGAAAATGAAGGAGAAAAAACCCGGGTAAAAAACCAATACGAAAAATATGTAAAACCTAGGGTTTTTTTCGAAGGAGAACTTCTCTTGGTCTGGGACCAAAATAAAGAACCCCTGGGGGTAGGAAAATTTAAATATATGTGGTTAGGCCCATACGTTGTGTCAAAATTTCTGAAGAAGGGAGTGTACAAGTTAATCGATTATGATTGTAATAAGATGTTGGAGCCCCGAAACGGGCTCTAGATGAAAAAGTATTACGCCTAGGAAATATGCTTTTTCTTGTATTATTATTGTATAGTTCTGTAAATGGTCATTAGTGTTTAGTGTTTCTTATGTAGTGTGGTGTTGTTTCATATGTCTTTGGATTGGCTTGTGGGTTTCACTAATGGTTCCAACCATCACACTTGCAATCTAGCTTCATTTTCTTGGGTCATTTATGCACCCACATGACAACTAGTTTCCTCAGGATGCACTTGCTTGGGGTCCTACAACTAACAATGTAGCCAAGTACAGTTTTGTCATTGAGCTTATTTAGGATTCTATTTGGCATGGTATCACATCCCTGGAAGTCAAAATTGACTCCGGGTTAGTGGTCTCTCGGCTCAATGGGGTATATTAGGTGATACACACTACTCTTTTATGTCAGTTTTAAAGAATTAGGTTACTTGAAAGAAATTTTGAACACATTATATATCAACACATTTCAAGTAATAAAAATACCGTTATTGATGGA
>LPNX010292601.1:593419-630618 GCA_001517045.1 Pseudotsuga menziesii | reverse complement strand
GTATATATATGTATATATATATATATATATATGTATATATATATGTATGTATGTATGTATGTATGTATGTATGTATGTAGAAATATGTCCATATACATCAAGTTTTGGTCCCAAGATCCAACCAATAAGTACATCGAAAATACAAAATAGGATCAAAATTTATCATATGATAAAGCTATGGATGCTCCTCAACCTCATGATCTACAATTACCTCCATAGCCTTCCAATAACACTGAAGAACACATGTCACTTTTCACAGAAGGAGTAACCAGGATGGAGGTACTCCTACGACATGATCCTACATGGCCATCGGAATCCTCTCCATCCTTAGTATTGGTACATCATGGGTTAGCCTTGCCAACTTCCCATTTACAATATGAAGCATAGCTTCACCTCCAACATTTTCCACTGGTTGCAAAAGGTCCTTGGATGTCTGTCTGGTCAGATAAGTCCAATATATGCATATCAGTTAAATAGATATCATATTCAAATACATATGTATATACAACATTATGAACTAAAATTCATAAAAAATAAATAATTTAAAAAGTAAAAGACTTATCCATATCTCCCCACACCTCTCCACAAGGGAGAGATAGATTTGGATCGCCATGAAATTATAATCCTGCGTATGAGAACTCCTCTAGTCCGGGAACCTGTCAGCTCGACCATGAATAAAATTCATCATCGTAACCACCCTAGACCTCACCACCACCCTGGCAGAGAAATAAATCTCCCCACCATGTAAGTCTAGGCTCACAGGGAGGGGAGGGTGGAAGTGTAACAGTGGGGCTCAAGGTAGGACCCCCCTTGAAGAATATTTCCACTATAATAATTATTTACTCGAAGTTTTTCTTCTTCCTTGTCCAGCAGTAAAAAAATCTCCTCTTCATGATCGAGACTAATTCCGAACACCAGTCATACATCACACCCCGTATGCACTCCACTGCTATGCGTATGTGGTTTTGTGTAGAAAATTTCAAAGTAGACGAACCCTCCACTCTCACAATAGTTCTTACATGCACTTTTACTAGGAAACTAGTGATCTCTGAGATCGGGATTTGGGTCCCCTATTTCTGAGTCCCAGGTACACAATAGGTGTTGACATAATACTGTACACTAGGGGGATCAACCACTCTACCGGTATCAAATAATTTCATAGGTTCCCCTCAATGAGACAATCCCTGTATAAAATAGATATTCTCTGCAGTAAGCTCCAAGGTCTCTCCTTGGAAGTCAAACATGCCAAGTTCATGGTCCCACAAATGCGCCAATGTCTCTAATAGACAAACTTGTGCCCTCACGTTCTATCTGTGGTCAAATTTGAGAATACACACCTTCATAGATCATGTAATGTCATGGGATCCCCCATAGAAGTAAGGTCCATGTCTTCATGCTCTCTTTCACCCCACTCTAGAACCATTTTAACCTTCCCAATCGACATTTTCACCATTAGAATTGCTAAAATTACCTTCTGTGTAGAACTCATGACTGCCCAATGAGGACAATGCGAGCCACTCATAAGTTTCTCACATTCAACCCATGATTATATTGCGAAATCAAGAGTTTATAATGGGCTACCCACAATTACTGCGTAGTTCCCTGAGGGTAGGCTAAAAACTCAAATAAAGCATGATTTTTCATAATGAAAATTATCAAAATGAAGAGAAGGGAGATGTGGATTACCTGCACTTTGTGGAATAAATATCTTTCCACTATATTGGTTGCACCGATCATTTGAATTTGAGAGGTCAAATTGCCCAAATATTGTAGAAAAAACAAATTTATGTTTCTGACTCTATTTTTTCTATTTATAGTAATTTTTCTTTTAATTTTTACCCACTTTTGTATAAATGATTTTTTTTTTGTTATATGAAATCATACTAATGTTTTTTCACCTAAGTTTTTATAGGTCATGCATGAATTGAAGCATATTTCCTTTTCATATAGGTTATGATTCGGTCCTCTTTGCATGTTTTTCACTTATACCTTATCCTCCAGGATTCCATCCCAACTGGACCTGAAGAGAAGGAATAGTTCCATGTGACTGAAATGATTGTCGATCAAAAACTATCAACATGGTCATAGATTTTGGCATCGTGGGTTAGCCAAGGCCTTTCCAACAAGCCAAAGACATCATGGAGGCCGCAACACCTTCATCAATAACTGTATGTTTAATGGTGTATTTGAGACACCCCAAATGGACTAGAAATGCCACGTGGTAAGGAATGCAAGGTTGGACCTCGTGGTTTCAAATCTGAATACGGTGGAGGCATTAGAATCAACTACTCTGAGAGAAGAAAACAAGGATCTCCTTTGTGAAGGACAAGTCTAAAGAACTTCCATATTTGAAATTGCACAGGGGGTTTGGCCCAAATACTCGGCAATAGAGTAATAATGATGGGAATATCGGGAATTAGTATTATTTATTGAATGCTTGAGGAATCCCTTAGGTGTATGAGGTATCGCTTCAGGATTACTAATATGCAACAAATTTTTTTGAGGTGCAGGATCTTTCCCTCTGTTGGGTTGTGACGAACCATAATATTTCGATCAAGTCACAACATTAGCAATTGACATAATGTTGATGTAAACATGGCCACCTTTAGCCACCTGTGAGTTTTGATACCTAGCACAACTGCTTCTAGTGCCCATGCTCCATGAATCCATGTTTTTATTATGAGGAAAAGGGCCCGTCAACACGTTTGTTCTCTGTACAATGTACTTTAAAAAATCCTCAATATGAGGGCACAAGTATGTCAAATGGTCTCCCCCACAAATTTTCCCAGGGAATTTAAACTTCTGCTTAGGATTCTTTCCCCTAGAAACATTATCCATATTCTTGTCATCATTCTAATTCTCCTTCCTATTCCCACCCTATTTATTATTTCTTCTATTTCTTATATTTCTTTCAGGATGTTGGTTATCCTTCTGATCTGATGAATGCACGAAGAGTACATGTGCCAATTGGCTGGGAGTGGAAAAGGTCGTAGCTTGTTTGGTTGTATACTAATTAATATAAAACTATCTTGTTTTATGTGTAAACTAGTCTATGACCTTGGTACTTGCAGAGCCAACAATACCATTGGCATGTGGCCGAGTCTTAACCGTAGGATTGAAGTTTGACCGTGGCGCATTAGGGATAATCTCATATAAAATCCCAAACTAAGCATAGATAAAACCCAAATGATGAGCCCTAAAGATAGTATCTGCCTAATTACACACTTTGGATGTCGAAACACCTTTCACGATATAAGGAAATAAATATTTGAGGAACCATTTCAATAAAAATGCAGGTGGAATGTTGGCCTTAATCAACCTCTTTCATCGGCACCACTCTTGAATATGATCATAAATATACGTGGATTTATCCTTCCAAAATTTCGACAAGATCTCAATACTAACCTCATAATGTACGAGTAGTTGAAAGTGGTAAAGAAAGGTTATGGTTAAGTCACTAAAATTCTGATAGGCTCGCCCAGGTAGCTCTATATACCATTTCACGAAAGGACCTATGAAGGTGTGTTGAAATAGTCGTAAATGATCAAAGTCATTTTTCAATGAGTTCAAAGAGAACCATAGATCAAAAGTAGTAACATGCTCTACACGTTCCTCACAATTCTTACACTCAAATTAGAATGCCTGAAGGAATTTTAGCAGGAACAATCGACCACATCGCATCATTAGACACCAGATCATTAGGAAACTTTGAAGGGTTCGGTAGGTTTAAAGTATCCAAAAAGGGGATCCTAGGTTGTTCCATATGATTTCATGTCCCCTGAATAGGTTGGTTCATATAGGGTTTATTATGATAACTTTCGTAGCCTTGAACAGTAAGATAATAAACCTCTCCCATATGGCCCATATAAGGTTGCACGAGGATCTAATGATTAGGTTTTCCTTGAGAAGGAGGCTCCATATAACCATAGTTAGATATTAATATGTCATTTTCCTCCTAGACACATAAGGAGGTATATGGCCTGTGGATACAACAACACCATTTGATGTGGGGAAAACATAGTTATATGGATCACTACTTCCCAAGGGACCGTGTGAGACATAAGGAGTATGCAACATGAGAAATCCATTTGAAGGAATATTTATGGTGGATGATGAGACATAGGATGGAATGTAATAAGTGGCCCCAACGTTCACACATCCGCTATCACCCCGCGAGAGAGTGAATCGTAGTGCCACGACAAGATGAAGGGAGATAAACCCCCCCACAAATGGAGCAGAGGGTGCAATATGACCACTCTTGAACCTATGAGAAAGAAAAGGAGTAGTGGTGCCCCCAATTCCAACACTAGGGTTCACATTGGGACCAGTGGAAAATGATGGGATAGATGTAGTGAAATCCGACACATCGAATGTAAACGGACTTTTTCTAGAGGGAATAGGATGAGTCTGAACACCGGACCTATTTGAGGAAAAAATATCATAAGTAGTTGTGAAATATGACAGTTGTGTTAGAATAATTAACCCATAGTTAGCTGCCTCAGACATTAATTAATCCATTTTTGTCTTATTTTCCTAGTTTCCACTATTCCACTCTATGCAAGTTATCTTCCACATCTCCTAGAAGTCACAAACATGCTAAAATTGAGTCATGGAGCGCTTGGGAAACCTATTGGAATCCATATTTAGCATGTCTTCTTTATTCTAGATCCTTCCTAGTGCATATCTACTTTTTTTGCTTTGTTTCCTGCTTTATTGAGATTTATGGCAAAAGGGAAAGTAAGACAAGGTGCAGTTGACTTGTTTTTTTCCCTCATCATCCTCCATTATTTTCTCCTAATAAAATCATGTATGATTTGTCCTTCCATCACCTATTATCTTTCCTACTTTACTTTTCCAATTCGTGAGCTCCTAGGTAGATTTGGAAACTGCTTTATGCACCTATGGGGGATTTGACTAGATTTAGTAAGCCTGCTTTTGACTATTTCCAATGGAATTCTTATGCATTCAAATATCTCATGTAATTATATATTTCAGCATCCTAAAACTTCATAAGGTTGGATATTGTATAGTGATTCAATACAGATTAGTGTTATGCTCCAATTTCAGTCTCCTTTGTGTGTAAATTTGCATGCTTGATTGGCAATTTTGTGAGTGCAATTGTTCTATCACCTGGGTTCAATTTCCACATGGTATCAAATCCTTTGTAGATTTATTTCTCTCCTTCTATATTGCTATTGTAGGTTTGACATATTGACTAGGATCTATTCTGCTGACTGAAGGGACAATTTCTGAGCTATGGATCAATCTCATAAGATCCTCTTGACTTCATTTAATTTATTTGAATGGAAAGTAGAGATGGAGATACTGTTGAGAGTGAAATGTATCTACATGGTGACTATGGAAACTGAATCAGAGCCCAATGTAGGTGAAGAGAAAATTAAATGGCACAACAGGAGGGATGAGGCCTATGGTCTCTTGTGTCTGAGCATATCCAGAGACCTCCTCTTCCATCTTGATGGATTGCCATCACCTAATGAAGTATGGGAGAAGCTTGTAGATATTTTTGGTAAGATATATGAGATGATAGGACATGAAATTGAGAATGAATTGATCTCTTTGAGTCCTAGCAGCTTCGAATCCCTGCAACTCTACTTTTCCAAGTTTAAAGCCCTTGTTTTGCAGTTAAAACAGTGTGGAATTGAAAAGAAGGATGAGCAACTAGTTTTGTCCATACTTTCAAAGCTTGCCCCTAACTATTCAGTGTTTTTTTTACCTTCCATGCCACCAAGTTGACAGCTCGAGCCTGGAAGATGCCTAAGCTTGCAGAGTTCATGGAATCCCTCACACAAGAACAAGATAAACCGGTGATGATGGGCACCATCAAACCTTCCAAAGACCAAACTCTGGTTGCTGGAGATTTTAGGGTGGATTCAAAAGGCAAGAAGAAATCTAAGAAGCAACCTGAGCATAAAAGAGACAAGAACAAGTCTCAGGAGGAGCCCCAAGGCTCCAAGAATAACTTCCAGAAGAAGAAGAACAAAGGAGAAATGGGCAAGTGTGCATACTGTAGTAAGGGCTATCATCTTGAAAGCTCCAGCATGAAGAAGCAAATTGACATGCTGACCAACCTCCTGGAGAATAATAACATATCCCTTCCTGATAGGTCAAAGAATAGGGAAGGAGGATCTAATTCAGAAGATAGAGAGAGAGTTCATGCATTGGTTGCTGGCACATCAAGCTCAGCTAGCTTCATCATAGACTCTGGAGCTTCAAGACATATGGTTTCGACCAAGGAGGAATTCTCCTCTCTTGACATGTCGAAAGGTCCACCAATAGTGCTGGGAGATGACTTTCTCACTGATAGTTTGGGCAAAGGAAGGATTGATCTTGACCATGGTAAGTTCAGAAATGTGTTATATGTTCTAGGTCTTGCCTCTAACCTCTTGTCAGTGTATCATATCACCCACACAGGGTCTCCAAAGAAGGTCATATTATCTCCTGATTATGTTGAGATCACAGAGATCTCGAGTGGTAAAGTCATTGCAAAAGGAGTTGCAAATCACACTTCGAAGGTATACCTGTTCTCACATCTTCTACCCTACTCAAACTCCTCTGCTCTTCTGATTCATGCCAATGAGGCAAGAAAGCTTTGGCATGAAAAATTTGGCCATCTTAACTATAAGTATCTTTCTGATCTAAGTGAAAAAGAAATGTTCATAGGGTTACCAAAGATTAAGTTTTCCAATCAAAGATTAAGTTTTCCAAGGGAGTCTGTCAAGGTTGTATCCTAGGAAAACACCCAGAGCATAAATTTGAGAGAGCTAGTCATGAGAGAAACTCTGTACCTCTTGAGTAGATCCACAGTGATGTTTCTGGTCCATTTCCTCATATGTCAATGATTCAAGACAAATATGCATTGACCTTCATAGATTATTTTTCCAGGTACTATTGGGTTTACTTCCTGAAGCATAAGTCTGAAGTTTTTGGCCTCTTCAAAGTCTTTAAGGCTTTGGTTGAAAATCAGTCTGGGAGGAAACTCAAGATCCTCAGATCTGACAATGGTGGTGATTATGTCAATTCTGAGTTCATTCAATATTGTGAAGATGCAAGTATTCAGATGCAGCATTCAATCCCTTACACACCACAACAAAATGGTGTTGCTGAGAGAAAGAACATATCACTGAAAGAGATGGCAACCTGTTTGATAGAGGTTAAGAATTTGCCACCAAAGTTTTGGGCCGAGGCTATAAATTGTGCACCCTATATCCAGAATACGGTGCCTCATAAATAGCTTGATGGTATGATTCCTTTCAAAGCATGGAGTGGGCACAAACCAGATGAGACCCATTTCAGGATTTTTGGCTCAAGGGCTTGGGCTAGAATTCCAACAGAAAAGAGGAAGGCTTTGCAGCCCCAAAGCCAAGAGTGTCTATTTTTTGGGTACTCTGAAGATTCAAAAGGGTACGAGCTGATCAATTTGAGCACAAACAAAGCCTTCATTGAAAGGAGTGTTCAGTTCCAAGAAGAGCCTTTAGACACAGTTGAAGTTGGAGACTCTTCTTCACCACCAGAACCATTGAATGTAAGTGAAGAGATGAATGAGTTTGTTGATTCTGATATGTCTGATAATGATGATTTAATTACAGATCCTGACAGTCCTACAAGACCAAAATTGGAAGCAAAGACCATTCATGCAGCTAGGGAACTAGCTGGAAATCTTAGTGATCCTAGGAGGACTAGATATCAGTTTGAGAGTGCCCTATGTATGAAAGACTCTTTGTTTATAGAGAAATGCTATATTATGGTTGAATCAGACCCACAGACATATGAATATGTAGCACATGATCCAATATGTCAAACAGCCATGAAATAAGAATTCAGCTCACTCCAGAAGAACAACACTTGGGAACTGGTTGATATTCCCGCAAGGAGGAAGCTAGTTCGATGTAAGTGGGTTTTAAAAAATAAGTTTGCTGCTGATGGTTAACCTTTGAAATATAAGGAAATATTGGTAGTGAAGGGCTACTCATAGGTACATGGTATTGACTACAATGAGACCTTTGCACCAGTGGCAAAGATGGACTCCATCAAGCTAGCCTTAGCCATTGCAGCTTCAAAGCAGTGGGAGGTACATCAAATGGATGCGAAGTGTGCTTCCCTCAATGGAGAAATTAATGAAGATATTTAAATGCAACATCCTCAAGGGTTTGTTACTAATCCATATTTTGTGTACAGGTTAAAGAAATCATTGTATGGGCTTAAGCAAGCCCCCAGGGCTTGGTATGCCAAGATTGATGGCTTTCTGCTGTCATTGAGTTTTGTTCGATGCAAGTATGATCCTAATGTTTATTTGAAGCTGATTCATGGTTCTTTGATGAATATTTTATTGTATGAGGATGACCTTTTGATTACAGGAAGTTCAAATAATGAGATTGCCTCCTTGAAAGATGCAATGAACCATGCATTTTCTATGATTAATTTGGGGTTGTTGAGCCAATTCTTGGGTCTTGAAATTGCTCAATGCCAACATGGAATAAAAGTACATCAGTACAAGTATGCTTTGGATTTGATGAACAAGTTCAACATGAAATATTGCAATCCAAGCAAGACTCCTTTCCTTTCAGGAGTTAAGCTTGAAGAAGCAGGCTCTTCTCCTATGGATAATAATACACTCTATAGGCAATTGATTTGGTGTTTGCTGTACCTTACACACACTCGACCTGATATTTCTTATGGAGTAAGTGTGGCTTCAGTATACATGGATCAGCCTCATGAGATCCATTGGAGAGCATCCAAAAGGATCCTTAACTTTGTTTAGGGAACAAGAACTCATGGGATCTTCTACAAAGCTAAATCTGATCTAGATTTGATTGGGTTTATTGACAGTGATTGGGAAGGTGACAACACAGATCGAAAGTCAACATTAGGATATGTGTTCATGCTTGATGAAGGACCAATCAGCTGGTCAAGAAAGAAACAGAGTTCTATTGCACTCTCATCTACAGAAGTAGAGTACAGAGGAGTTGTCAATGCAGCAACTCAATGTTTATGGTTACAGGGGATACTTGGTGAGTGTGGCTTTGAATCAGAGTTTTCAACCATTATCTATTGTGATAATCATAGAACCATTTGAATCTACAATGAGCCAGTTCATAGACAGAGAACCAAACACATTGATATCCACATGCACTACATCAGACAGCTTGTGCATGATGGCACCATTCACCTACTCTTCTGTGCATCTTCAGAACAAGTAGCAGACATCTTCACCAAAGTTTTTCATGAGAATACATTCAGCAATCTAAAATCACTACTAGATATTGCTGATCATTCTATGAATCATGATTGATGACAATATTTTCAAATTTTGTTTTACTATCCATGATTAAGGGAGGATTTTCCTACTGGGTTTTTGCCTCTTTCCTTGGTTAAGTGGAAATGTAGTATGTGAAGGGTGACTAAGCCTTGTTGCTAGGCCCTATAGTTTTCTAATATTTACTCATAAGTCAAGTTTAAGTGGGAGTGTTAGAATAATAAACCCATAGTTAGCTACCTTAGACATTAATTAATCCATTTTTGTCTTATTTTCCTAGTTTCCAATATTCCACTCTATGCAAGTTGTCTTCCACATGTCCTAGAATTCAAAATTGATAAAACTGAGTCATGGAGTGCTTGGGAAACCTCCTTGAATCCATATTTATCATATCTAATTTATTCTAGATCCTCCCTAGTGCATATCTACTTTTTCTGCTTTGTTGCCTGCTTTATTGAGATTTATGGCAAAAGGGAAAGTAAGACTATGTGCAGTTGACTTGTTTTTTTCCCTCATCATCCTCCATTATTTTCTCCTAATAAAAGCATGTATGAGTTGTCCTTACATCACCTATTATATTTCCTACTTGACTTTTCCAATTCGTGAGCTCCTAGGTAGATTTGGAAACTGCTTTATGCACCTATGGGGGATTTGACTAGATTTAGTAAGCCTCCTTTTGACTATTTCGAATGGCATCCTTATGCATTAAAATATCTCATGTAATTATATATTTCAGCAGCCTATGACTTCATAAGGTTGGATATTGTACACTTATTCAATACAGATTAGTGTTATGCTCCAATTTCAGTCTCCTTTGTGTGTAAATTTGCATGTTTGATTAGCAATTTTGTTAGTGCAATTGTTCTATCACCTGGGTTAAATTTCCACAAGTTGGGGTCATGTAATATGGGAATTACCAACCCCTAAAGGGTTGGTGTAAACTAGAGTTTTGGGTATCCAGATGGTTCCTCCCCCCATTCAAGATGACAGAGACGAAGGGAACTCTAAGTTCTCAGATGTAGTATGAATAACGATAACCGTATGTGAGTCAATGTGAGCTAAAGGTTTCCTAGGATGTTTATTACTCTTCTAAGGAGGAGGACAAGAGTTCCAAGGAGATAATCCTACTAAATTTCACGGTCGACGAGGAGTCAGAAATCGATCCACAATGACTCAATGTGAGAAAGACTCAAATATTTATGATCCCTAAATCCAACTAGTGCACAAAGAGAACACCCCTAAGAAAACTAGGTTAGATGAACACAAGCAAAGAGGGAGAATAAGTGATCTCATGAATAGAGCAAGTATGTTTCACCTAGAAGAGGCTTGAGACTGCCATGCACTAGAAGCATAGGTGTGTAACAAATTATAGTGGCCCTCAGGTTCAACGCATATAGAGACTTCGGTGTCTAAACCATACTTGGACAAGACACTCACAGAATAACCTTTACAAGTACCCCCCAGGATATCTAGGTAAGGAAACTAACACTAATACAAAATTAGAGATAAGTGACTATGTGACTAAAAACATCAATCACCACAATTTTTTCAAGGGATAAACGACTATAAATGAGCAATTTTAAGCGAGACAGCTAAAATCGACTAAGATAAATGACTAATTTAGTCATGGGAGAAAATATACGACTAAATAATAAGTGATTAAAATAAAAATAACCAACAAAAATGACTAATTTAGTCATAGGAATACAAATATGACTAGATAACAATTACTAAGACTATGAATCAGTCGTTTTTGTTAGTCATTTTTAGTTGTGTCGTTTCGACAATATAAAATTACAATTTTGACAATGAATTTGTACAATTTATTAAATTTTAACATTGCAAATAGATTCAAGGGGTCCCTAAATCCATCTATAGTGTTAAAATTCATTAAAATTATAACTCTCATGTAGATTGATTCATGAATGACCCTGTGTGTCACTTGACAACATTTTCTTCTTTTAAGACATTTAATGCAAAGGAAAAGTCAAGCTTCAATGATTCGTCATTTACCCCTCTATGCATTGTCATGTCTTGTTTTTTATGCCATCACATTTAGCTCATCACACTGGCTATGCACGTATCTCATTTGAAAAAAAACGTCATCGCTTGACCCTTTCGATAGTCGATTGAAGTTTCGACATGCAAGAGTATTTTACATCTTATTAGTGAAATTCACAAGGTTTGTGTCCTTTGTTAATTCATGAGTTTTACATGTTGTCTAGTCTTCTCATCATGACTACGTTCAAAATGTCCAAAATTTTCCCTAAGTACCTCTTTGCAGAAAAATCCAATGCATTTTTTTTAAAGAAAAAAAAAATAACCCTAATGCTTCCTTACCATGTGTACAACATCAACGCATCGATAAATCTTATTTAGAATTATGCAATCTCCATGCTCAGTCCCAAGTATAGCTTCCTCTCTCTATAGGTGAAACTATAATGACTCTAATGCCTAGAATTTTAGTGCGGTAGTGTTGTTTCTACCATGATTGCATCAGGTTCAGTCTCTATAAATCACAATTAATGTTCAAGTTATCCTAGTAGGTTCAAGCATTCAGATAGGTGTTCTATTAAATTTCCATCCACCTCATACCTTGTCCTAGTTAAAATTTTCATCATGTCACCACTGACCTACTTGTTTTTTCATGTTGTCACCCCATATGGAGATTTTATTTATAGTATTATAATATATATAATTAATATATAATATACAATATGCTAATATATAAATAATTTGTAGATACTAACCTCAAATATTTTATGATTTTGGACAATGAGCACATTAATTTTGGGTTCATCCATCATTAAGCACATCATCATTATTGTCACCATAAACTATCCTACAAAGATAGTGAACATGTTATATATACATTAGATATTTCATGTCTTCAATTTATGTTAGTATCATGACCATTGGGCCATAATATTAAGTGAGACCAATTATAACCTAAATGTGCATTCTTTGTTTATTTAATTTGAAAGTGAGTTTTATATAATTTATAGACAAATGTTTGCATGATATGGTTTGACACTAATTCAAACATTCCATACATTTACACAATATTTATTCAATCTTAGATATATCCTAATTCAATGTGTACATTTAAAATTCAATAGTTTAAGGAAGAGAATCCACCAAACAAGGTAGATAATTCACCACTATTAGATATGCACCTATTTTGCATTGTCATTTTTTTAATATTCAATGAGGTTAAATGTTTAAAGTCAATCAATATCCATTTCATTTTCACATTGGATCGTAGTCACATTGGCTCACAATGTGGCTGAAGCAAGTTAATTTGATGCGTATGAGCTCAAATCAGTCCTCAATGGATATCCATTTCGTGGTCAAGCATTGGCTCAAGCTGTGGCTACAACAAGTTAATTTGAAGGGTATGAGCTCAAATCAATACTATGATCTGCAAAAGGACTCCCAATAATCCCTTTGAAAACTCTTTGGCAATGGATCCATATCATTCCTAAAGTGGGTTTTTATGTTCTTTATCGACATCCTCAGGTTTATTTCCGCTCTGGGTTGCGGCTTGCCATCGTTATTTACCTGGCCTAGTTTTTACAGAGGCTACATGCAGTTAAGGGAGAAGTCATGGTAGAGTTCTTGGACATAGGATTGTTTTATGTTAGGCCAAGTAATAGCTCGATCTTTGTGGTATAGGCATGGATTACTTCATTCCCTTCTATATTGTGTCTCATAATCAGATTCTTGGTTATATGAATAAAGAGGAATACGATTAGCATTGGGGGTTTTAAATACAATGCAACAACCTTGCTTGATGTGCCCTCCCAAATACTATAATATTCCCCTCACGTCACCTTCTGGAAAGGATTCCATATAGACCAAAATGTCAAGGTGACCAAAGAATAGTTACTTTCCTCTCGATGTATTACTAAGAGGTATGTTACTATGTTCTCTAGTATATACCCACTTATCATCATTTAAGTTTTGTTTTATACTTATAGCTCTACTGGGAATGTGTTCTATGGTTTTAGTCATTAGGAATTTATGGTTTTGGGATTTTGTCATCAAAAATATTATTTTTTAGGGGATATATGGGTAAAAATTGCACTAGATGTTTCAGGATCCCAAGACTTTTGAAAAATACCCAATAATTTTAACACCAATACAATAGAGCATTTCTACAATTTTCAAATATTCATCCACATGCCCTCCTGCTCCTTGCACATATCAAAATGAAACCTCCAATGTCTCATGATAAACGACCTACTACTTCCAGGAATCTGTGTGCCCTATCTTCGTCCAGAATATGGGTTGATTTCAGACTACATGTTATTTCATTCTCCCTTTTTATGATAGGGGATTCCCTTTCTGTTTTTGGTGGATTTTCACTAGACCTGAGTCTAGTCATTCAAATTCATAATGCATAGGTATTAGGTGTTTAGTATTGTATAGTTGGATGTTTCTATTGAGGAAGCAGTCAACCTACAATAATAAAAAATCATTATGTACAATTAGATTGAATAAATTCATGTCCAATTATTGTAGATGTTGACAACCATTAAAGAATAGGATGTCAATATTGGCAATTTGGGCCCAGACATGTTTTTATAGATTTCAAAGAATGACTACAACAGGAGGTCCATCAGATGACCACTACAAACAAACAAAAGATAGCTAATTGATGATTTCTTCAGCATTGGTAACTGAGATTACCAATAAATTCAACAATGATGGTGATGTAATGATATTCCCCCATATATTTCGTTTCGTTTTACTCTCTTTGGATATGGTGTAAGACACAATAACTCATTTACATTCCAAGAGCGATTAAGTATCCAACATATGAATAAGATATAATTTACCATATATACATAGATATAGTTCATGAAGCCAATTTCAAAAACATAGTATCATCATCTTCTCATGTTCATGTTCATTATACTCAGAAAAACATAGTAGCATCTACTTCCCAGCATCAAATATTTAACATTATACAAGAGATGCTCACCATTCTGTCATTTATTAATGTATGTAGCTGATTTTTTATTATACTGTCACTATAAGAATTATGTACACAACATCATCATTAAGCAATGTCATGTCTTCCCGTTCATGTTACAGTCATTCATCCATCTGCTCACCTGTCATGGTTTGCTTGCACATAGGGTTCCAGAAATATATGTATTGTCAATTAATGGAACTGCTTACCAAGTTGTAAGTATGATTTTTTTTCCTAATCATATCCAAAGACTACCAACATCATTCTTTCCATATTGTAATCAATGCCAATATTATATCTTCAATACCTTGTGTAGGGAATTCCTGTGTTTGGCTGTATCTGACGCCTTAACTTGCCATAAATCATTCTCTAGACTCCTAACATGGCGGAATGTTCCTATTATCACCTTCCTCAAATGTGTGAATTGTGCTAGAATGGATTCATGGAATCCCTTTGTGGGGTGTGCCTCTGATAAGTCTTCATGAACCCGTAACTATAATTTTTATTCTTTTTGGTACTTGTATGCTATTGTTGATGATGATTTTATATCCTATGATTGAGTTTTATTAGTAGCTACTGATTAAATACCAAGGATTAATATGACATGTCGATGAAAGGCAGTAGGTGTTGGCAGGGTTTTTGGGGTAAGTGAGTTGCATAGCACCGCGGAGGCTGTCCAAGATCATGCGACACTGCGCAAGGCAAAGATAGAGCGATGGACGGAAAACAAACCATTTTTGAATATTTTATGCATCTTTTTGTATCGGTTGACCACATTTTGTGGAGATAGGTCATTAGTAGTTAAATCAGTTAGGAGTAAGTTAGAAGTGGACCATGAAAGTAAAGGCGTAAGCCTATATATAGAATTAGAATTGCAAATGAGAAAATAATAAGTTGTACGAGTTGTAGTAGAGAGCAAGTGAGAGATTGAATCTTGTGTTATCTGTATGCGATCTTGTGGGTCGATATTTTTCTTGTTGTGACAAAAGACAACTGTTGTTTTGGATCTGTTGCATAGAAAGCAATATGATACGATGAATGTTGAGCTGAATCACTATTGTCTTTTGTCTCTTTCTATTTTTATGTGTGCGATGTCAATGATGAATGTCTAATGATTCTGTTTTATGAATGAATATTGTGATACTGCTACGATGAATATATGAATGATGCAATCTATTAGATCTGTGGTTGTAGTGGTAGATATGTTATGAATGTTGTGATGAATGGTTCTGTTAGATATGATATCTATGCTAATGAACTGACACTGTCCTAAATCCTCCTCCTTACTAAGGAAACATGGTTCTGACATCTCTCCCTCAAACATCTTGGGTGAGACTTCATCCAATCCGCGGGAGTTGCCAGGAAGGGTAAAACATGTTTGGGCCAAGTATTAGAGAGATCATGCAGTTTGAGTGTTGACAGAGTGGGAACCCCTATCGATAGGGATTTGTTGAGTGGTTTGTGCCAACAAATGGTTCCATTTACAGGACCTCGTTGAGACTGAGAGGAGGATATGGTGTGGCATCTAACAAAATTAGAGATTGAAGATTGGTTCGACCTAAGAGTGCGAGAATTCGCTGAAGCATAGAACCAGAACCTGAAGTTGACAACAAATCGATGGTTGGCGAGGTTTATACATGACGCTCCTCATGAATGGTTTTTCTATGAATTTTCTATCATATTATACGAGTGGCTAGCACGATTCACCTATAAGAAGGGAAACTTCCAGGGAGGAGAGTCGACGTCCTAGACCCCCAAGCTATTCTAGGAACTAAAAGAGAACAAAAACAAGGCATCGTGGGCTATTGAAGTTTGGATGGATAGTATTCTGGACGGGTACATCACTGAGTTTGTGGTTGATACCAACAAGTCCTACATCGAAGTAGAACGATAATTCTTTAACGGACCACGAGGTAGGTTCTTACTCTCTTTGCAATTATCAATCAAGATGCTTGTTTGTGAAAAGGGTATGCTAAAAATGTACCTCGATTAGCAAAACTATGGTGTGCAGAGGCTGTGAACACCGTGATAGAAGGGGGGTGATGAATGGAAATATAAGGGGTAGATGGGTGTAAGTTTCTACGAGACTGTAAGGGAAGCTGAGGAAGAGAGTGGTTGTACAAGGGGAGGAGCAAGGTTCTCAGAGGAAAAGAGAAAGAGGATAGGGGAAGGTCCTGCTGTGATCAGAATGCAAGACTGTGAAGGAAAACAACATTGGACGAAGCGACCCTATAGTGACGAAGAGGATAAGCAGACCCAGGCTACGCCCAGGGTAGATGTTGATGTAATTGTAACTTTGGAATGTATTCACTTGTATTTCTTATGTATTGTACCTCGATGTTTATTCTGGGAAGTGTTTGTAATGTAATTGAGTCATGTCATGCGCCGATGTTCCGATCGAGAGTTTCTATAATATAAAGAAGTCATGTCAAGTCAATGTGGGTAACCCTCCTATTGTTCAAGGGTTAAAGTTCCCACAGTTCTGGGGCCCTAGGGTTGTTAGACTCACCTAGTGAAGTTGGCCCTAGTGAGTTATTGTCAAGTCAGGAATTAGTATAAATAGAGAGTGATCCTCTCTATTTATCACACACTCACTCACACTCAGTTGTAGTGAATAGTTGAGGGAGAAGAAGTTGTTGGGGCTATAAATAAAGAGGCTACTGCTGTCGAGAGATCAGCTTACTATTTTGGGTTTTACTTTTGGTGCTGATTCTATCTCTGAGGAAGTTGTGGGGTTTTCTCCATTTATGGTTTCCCCAAGGAAAAACATTATGTTCATTGTCTCTTGTGTTTTATTGTTGTGATTGTTATTCTCTCAGTTAAAGATCCTAATATAATGCTAGCTTAATGTTAAAAATATAACATGGTATCAGAGCTAACCTGAGAAGAAGACACTGTGCAGCTGCGGGAACTAGGGATTCCTACTTTTTGGATCTCTCTCCATAGATTTTTAGCAAAAGAAGGTTGGGATGACTCTCCTCCCTCGAGTGCATCTTTCTGTCGAAACATAATCTAATTTTGAGCTTTTTCAGTTTTGGACCCAACACTACTGCCGAAAATTAGGGCTTTCCACAGAAGTGGAATTTTTGAGTGAGCCCAGGCCTGGATTGATCTCCTTGCCAAAATCAAATTTTAGATATCAATATCAAATAATTTGGTTGGACAAAACTCTGGGAAAGTCAAACCCTAATCTGCTCCTGAACCAACAATGCAGAAATTCAGCTCCAAATCTAGATCCAACATTTTGACCTGGTAAGATCTAAATATTTTCTATTTCCATTAGAGGTTCTCAATTAAGATGTCTCATCATACCAAGCTTGATGAAAATATTTAGGGAGCTCATAAATTCTGAGCCTAGAAGTATAGGATCTCCCTAGTCCTGGAAGAAAATGAGTTGGACTCATACATCAATGAGGATGTTCCAGTTCCAGAGGAAGATGAGGCTAAGGCCTTACATAAGAAGAAGTTGGTTATGGAAAAGAGGATTATTGCTTATTCAATCAAGGATCAACTCATACCATAGGTGTCCTCCCTCAAGACACCTAAAGCTATGTTTGATGCCCTAACCAAACAGTTTGAAGGGAAGAACATAAACCGGAAGATGACTCTAAGGAACCAGTTGAAGAATGTAAAGATATGGAATGAGGAGACCATCTGTCATACTTCACAAGGGTCTCCCATATTAAATAACAACTTGAAGCAGTAGACGAAGAAATGGAGAATCCAGAAATTGTGATGACAGCCTTGAATTGTCTCCCTAGGTCATGGGATTCCTTCATCCAAGGAATTTGTGCTAGGAAGAAGCTAATCAAGTTCAGTAGACTGTAGGAAGAATTTTCACAAGAAGAAAAGATGGGAAGTGAATATCAAGCTCTCATAGTACACTCCAAGAAAGTCAGAAGGGAAAATCATCATCACCAAGGTAAGCATTCTCATCAGAAAAATATTTTTCTAAGAATGGATCCATCCAAACTCAGATGTTATACATGTGATGAAAGAGGAAACTTTGCTAGAAGTTGTCCCATGAATAAGAGTGGATTCAAGAAGAAGAAGAACTCCAAAAGAAGACATCATGCTCACACTGCTAAGGATGATGATCCTCCTAGGAAGAAAGTAAAAAAAGAAACTGAAGACTCTTCAAGTGATGAAGAATATGTTCTGATCTCCGCTCTCACGGGAACTATCACTCATGGAAGCAAATATTGGCTTATTGATAGTGGGGATTCCAAACACATGATAGGGTTTAAGGAATATTTTGAGAAACTATCTGAACATAATTCACCCCATAATGTGAAACTTGGGGATGACTACCAATATCCCATAAAAGGTAGTGGTGAATCCTCCTACAAGCTAGACTCTGGAAAGTCTATGAAAATGAAGGATGTCTTGTTTGTACCAGGACTAAAGAAGAATATTCTCTCCATATCGTCACTAGATGCAAAAGGAATGAGGGTTTCATTTTTAGATGGCCAAGTCCTCATGTGGCCAAGAGGAAAGACTATTGATGATGCAATAGTAATTGGAGAACAAGAAGGACGATTATACAAATTGAAGGGCCATCCAGAACAAGCTTTGGTCCATGACACAGTAGAGCCAAATGAATTTTTGCATAGAAGGATTGCACATGGGCACTACATAGCACTACCACCTACAAGCAAAGATGTTGAATATCTTCTAGAAATTCAAGCAAAACATGAAGGAGTCTGCAAAGGATGTGTGAAAGGAAAGAATACAAAGAAGAAATTTCCATGTAGCGAAAGCAAAGCAAAAGTAATATTGGAAATCATTCACTCCGATGTATGCGGTCCAATGTCATCCAGTTATTTAAGTGGGTATGATACTATGTTTCTTTTATTGATGGTTATTCTAGTAAGACACGGATATACTTTATGAAGAACAAAGATGAAGTTTTCAGCAAGTTCAAGGAATTCAAATCCTTGATCGAGAACTACATAGAAAATAAGATCAAGACCTTTCGAGTAGATAATGGTGGAGAATTCACATCAAATGAATTCAAAGAGATATGCAAATATTCAAGGATTAAGAGGGAGTTATCCACTCCATATAATCCACAATAGAATGGGGTTGCAGAAAGGAAGAATAGAACTATCATGGAAGCTACAGGAGCAATGCTTCATGATTAAGATCTTCCCATACATCTATGGGAAGAAGCTCCCAGAACAACGGTGTATGTACAGAACCGTACCCGACACAGAGTACTCAAAAATAAGACACCTGAAGAAGTATTTTTTGGCAAGAAGCCAGAAGTCATCCATCTCAGAATATTTGGCATTCCAGTGTAGATACACATTCCGAAAGAAAAGAGGACAAAGTTAGATCCTTCAGGAAAGAAGGGTATATTTGTGGGATACTCTGAAAGCTCGAAGGCTTACAGAATATAATTCCCAGGATTCAAGAAGATCGACATCAGCAGGGATGTAACATTTGACAAAGACTCAGCTTACAACAAATCCAGAAAGAGACCTGTTGAAGATCCTGAAGATTCAGAAGCACCCAGAATTCATGACACAACCATGAACAAAGAAACTCAAGAAGAAGATCGAGAATTTGAAGAACCTTAAGAACCTGTAGATCCACCTTAGGAGAAGAATCCTCACAAGAGGAAACCTACTTGGGTATGAGAAGCTATCCAAGGTGCAAAAAGATATGTGGCTCTAGAAGAGAATCACAGAGAAAGAAAGAGGACCAGGTCTTGCTTCGGGTATGTAGCTTTATTGCGTGAATTTATCAATAAAGAACCTTCCAACTATGAAGAAGCAATAGAACAGAAAGAATGGAAGGATGCTATGATCGAAGAGTATCAATCGATCATGAAGAATGATGTTTGGGATGTTGTCCCAAGACCAGAAGGGAAGTCAGTTGTAACTTCCAAATGGATCTACAAGATCAAGCATGCTGTAGATGGCGTCATAGAGAAATATAAAGCAATATTTGTGTCTCATGGATTCTCAAAGAAAGAAGGAATATATTATGAAGAAACCTTTTCAGCTGTAGCCAGATACACTTCCATCAGATCAGTAGTTTCTCTAGCTGCAGTGATGAAATGGAGGATACACCAAATGGATGTCAAGATTGATTTCTTGAATGGTGTAGTGGAAGAGGAAGTGTATGTAGAGTAGGCACTCGGTTTTGAGACACATTATAGGGAGTATCATGTGTGTAGATTGAAGAAATCCTTGTACAGTTTGAAATAGGCACCAAGGACACGGTACGACCAAATTGATGGCTTTCTATCTAGTTTGGGCTTTACCAAAAGTAAAACAGATTCCAACCTTTACTACAAGGTTGAAGATGGAAACCTAGTGATGCTCCTACTATATGTAGATGATCTGTTTGTAACAGTTATGGATGGGTTGATTGCTGATATGAAGAGGAATATTGCTGCCGAGTTCGAAATGAAGGACTTGGGTATAATGCACTATTTTCTAGGCATGGAGGTGTGGCAGAATGTAGATAGAATCTCCCTCGAACAAGGGATGTATGCAATAGAGATCCTAAAGAGGTTCGAGATGATGGACTACAAGGCCATGAGCACACCTATGGCATCGAACCTGAAGCTATTGAGTGATGCTTCATTAGAAGTGGTTGATGCTACGATGTATCATCAGATGATTGGGTCCTTGATGTACCTGATGAACATGAGACGATATATTTTCTTTGCTATGAACACCTTGAGCTAGTTCCTGAAAGATCTGAGACATGTTCACTTGTTTGCTGCAAAGCATATTCTAAGGTACCTGAGGGGTATAGTTGATTATGGGCTCAAGTATGAGGTGAATCGAAAGATTAACTTGGAGGGTTATGTTGATTAAGATTGGGCAGGTGGTGCCATCAATAGGAAGATCACTTCAGTGTGTTGCTTCAGTATGGGATCAGGTGATATCTCTTGGTTTAGCAGGAAGAAATCCTGTGTGGCACTGAGTATAGATGAAGTAGAGTATGTCACAGCTTGTTCAACTAGTTGTGAGGTAGTATGGCTGAGGATGTTACTATCTGATTTATTTGATCTCCAGTTAGATGCTACTTGTATACATTACGACAACCAGAGTTGTGTGAATTTGTCGGAGAACCTAGTGTTCCATGACAAGTCGAAGCATATCGAGATCAAGTATCATTATATCAGGGATATGGTGCAGAGGGGAACAATGAAGCTCCAGTATGTTACGACAAACAAACAGATAGCTGATGTGTTGACAAAGCGTTTGGCTAGAGTGAAGTTTGTGTACTTCAGGGAGAAGCTTAGTGTTCTCCAGATCAAGGTTCCCTCCAAAGGGCAGTGATGAGTCCGTGAGCCATTCTGACATGGTGAGAGGATTGGTTCCTTCCATGGTCAGATGTAAGGGTTGAGCCATTCTGTCATGATGAGAGGATTGGTTCCTCGCATGTCAGATATAAGTACTGAGCCATTCTGATGTGACTATAGGATTGGTTCCTACATGATCAAATATAAGCGTTGAATGCCATTCTTGGAATGGAGGCACCTGGTCAGTTACCAGGAAAGCTCAGTCTAGGACTGAGGGCCAGTTTGATGTGACTGTAGGATTGGTTCCTACATGATTAGATGTGAGTGCAGATCCATTCTGTGGTGATTGTAGGATTGGTTCCTACAATGATCAGATGTAAGTGCAGAGCCCTTTCAGCATGGAGGATTGGTTCCTCACATGGTCGAATGTAAGTGCTGAGCCTTTATGACATTGGTTGTCGGATGTTAGTGCTGGGCCTTTCTGACAGGGTTGTGGGATCTATTCCCACATGGTCATATGTGAGTGCTGGCCATGCCTTTTTGATATGATTAGAGGATTGGTTCCTACATGATTAGATATAAGTGCTGGGAAGGCCATTTTGACTTAGGGTCAGATATAAGTTCTAGAAAATACCTACATGGAGGCTAGGCCTACAACTAGCATGAAAAAGGGCTGGCTCTATATAACTTCCTGTGACGAGAAGAATAAAGAGATAGCACATGTGATGATGATCTAGTAGAGATGTTCCAGAACGAGATATAATCTAGATCGAGTGATGATCCAGAGCCAGACGAAGATCACTTGAAGATGATGAGGACTTGATGATGATCCAGATGATATAGAGAAGAAGACTTGTGCTGATAAATTGTGTCGAGAGAATACCTTCCTAGTTAATAGGGAGTGCTGATGTAATTGTAACTTTGGAATGTATTCACTTGTATTTCTTATGTATTGTACCCCGATGTTTATTCTGGGAAGTGTTTGTAATGTAATTGAGTCATGTCATGACCCGATGTTCTGATCGGTAGTTTCTATAATATAAAAAATTCATGTCAAGTCAATGTGAGTAACCCTCCTATTGTTCAAGGGTTAAAGTCCCTGTAGTTTCGGGGCCCTAGGGTTGTTAGACTCACCTAGTGAAGTCAACCCTAGTGAGTTATTATTAAGTCAGGAATTAGTATAAATAGAGAGTGAGCCTCTCTATTTATCAAACCATCACTAACACTCAGTTGTAGCACATAGCTGAGGGAGAATAAGTTGTCAGGGCTAGAAATAAAGAGGCTACTGCTATCGGGAGATCATCTTACTGTTTTGGGTTTTACTTTTGGTGTTGATTCTATCTCTGAGGAAGTTGCGGGGTTTTATCCATTTATGGTTTCCCTAAAGAAAAACATTGTGTTCATTATCTCTTGTGTTTGATTGGTGTGCTTCTTATTCTCTCAGTTAAATATCCTAATAGAATGCTATCTTAATGTTAAAAATCTAACAACAGAAGCAAGGTCAAACCTTGGTAGCAACGTGTCCACACCTCCGCGCACTACTCCACCCTTAGGAAGATATACACAATCTACATTGACCTGTCTGATGTGCCAAGGAGCATCTGTAGGAAGAAGGCCTACGATGGTGGGAGATGATATGAAGCTACCTATGTTCCATGGAAACAGAGTTGATGACCCAGAGCAATATTGGTTCTTATGTGAGGTAGTATGGACTGCCAGATAGACTATAGATGATGATGTAAAGAAAGGAAAATTAGCGACCACCCTTTGGATTCATGTGATCGATTGGTATATGATATTCATACAGGTTCTGCAAGGGACCACTGTGAATAATTTGGATGAGATTCAGAAGAGGCTGCTTGAAGAATTCAAGAAACCAAAATATGAAGCATAGTACATTATAGAGCTGAAGGAAATCAAATAATTCCCTAATGAGATAGTTTGGGACTTTGACCAGAGGCTTAAGACGCTGATGGGATGGGTTAGCTTTGATATGAGTGACATCCAGTGCAAATAATGGTTCATTGCGGCGCTGGTCCCTCATATCCGACATCCATTGATGTAGCAAAAGATCGCGACACAGAGTGAGGCTCTAGAAATTGCAATGAAGCTGGAGGCTTCACCTGTCAGAGAAATTGTTGTTGGCATCAACCAAATCCAGGTGTAGCTAGAGAACCTGAGGATTTAGTTTTAGGACATTAAGAAGACAAAAGAGGAACATAATGACCTGTGGTGCACTCGGTGTCATGTGGGTGGACACACCAAAGATACTTGTCCTACCTTCTGAAATTATCTACTCTCAAGAGTACCAAATACATTGAGTTGTAGTGGCATGCCGTGGTGTCGCATATGTCAATTATATGGACATCGACATGAAGACTATACCTACATGTAGAAAATGGTTACGAAGCCAGTAAGCTTATATTGTACCTTTTGTCACTCAGTTGGGCATGAGGATAAGGACTGTCGAGCGTATCATCTGCTTAAATAATGGACATACGATTCGTATTTCATGAAAGGTGAAGATCCTCGCATGGTGTAGCAGCCATAGCCATAGGAGGTGTAGCTTCCACCTCAAGTATAGCATACGTCACCACCACAGACATACTTTATTTCGTCACTGGAGCAGCTCATATCACAGTCGCAGTTTGTGCCACAGCTGTAGTTTGCAGCGCGACTGCAAATTCTGATGGACCCACTCTAACCGCAGTATGTCCAAGAAGCACACTATGTTTAGCAACATTTGAATCACCTATAGCAACAAGTGGCCCAACCCTACTATTAGCAGCAAGTAACTCATTCACAATACCAACATCAAGGAGGATTTCACGGAGGATTCAGGGGAAGAGGAGGCTTCGGCCGAGGAGGAGGACAGGGTCGTGCATCAATATAGTGTTACAACTGTGGGACATTTGGGAACTATCAGAGGGATTGTACTCATTTGCAGTGTATACTGCATGGTAAGCGATCATAATATTGAGAATTTCCCTCAGTTGTTTGCGAAATGGCAGGATGAAAATGTTCCTCTATTGTAGAATTAGAACCAGTTCGAGGCCTAGAATCAGATACAGAACCAACAACAACTACAGAATCAGATTCATCCCCAAATTCCAGTGCAAAATCAGAATGTGAATCATCCCATGAATCCACCACTGAACCAGAATCCACCTCTAAACCAACCCTAGCCGCAGAACCAGAATCAAGGGTCGACGGTTGTGACCATTCTAGCAGAACCACAAACAAAGGATGTTGATGTTTGGATTTTCACTCCAGGAAGCATGAATATTGGAGAAGATGGAACACATCCATAAATTCGACTAGATGGTAAGAAGAAAGGATATTTTGATATCGTGACTGAGATAGATACCTTTTTCAAGGCTTGCGAGGCGACTGGAAGAAATCTTTGTAAGGCACCTATTTTTGGCATGCCTTCTACTTTTGATTCTTCGTTAAAGGATGGATCATCATGGAAACATGGTACTTTAGAAAAGTTCTTTGAGATTTGTTTATCCCTAGAAAAAAATATCGATGCTCTGGTTGAGATCGAGAAGTTGTTGCACCATCCCGATAGAGAGTTTCATGACTCTGCGGTGAATTCTTTACAAAATAAAAAGATGGGAAAGGAAATGCGAATGAACATCTAGATTGGGGACTATGAAGTCAATTTAGTTATTTTGGATCTTGGGTCATAAGTAAATATCCTTACAAGATAGACATGGTAGAAGATGGGGCGGCTGACACTTGGTTGGTCCCCAGTGCAGTTGAGATTAGATAATCAAGCCAAAGTGCAACCAATTGGCCGTCTGTCGAATTTGGTTGTAGATGTCGAAGGTATGAGAAATCATGCTGATTTTGATGTAATCAAATTCATTGATGGAGGAGGCTCCTATCCTGAAATATTAGGGATTGGATGGGGTAATGATAACATGGTCATGATCAATTTTAAGAAGCAGTTGATGACATTTGAGAACCAGGATATCCGAGTCATTTCCCCTATGGATCCTAATGATGGAATGCGATATATTGAACCTGTCAAAGATGACATTTTTAGAGGATGGGATCATGTTTACAATATTTATGAAGATTATATCCATCCTACTACTGATGGGGAACTCGGTTGGCACAACGCTAGCTCTATGTCCTCTAATTTTGATGATGTGCTGGAAAATTGGCAAAACTGGATGCATGAAGTATCACTTAGAAAATGTGGGCTCATCACGCAGTCACTACGCCATGTACCGACTAAGATCATTGAGTTGCCGATATATGAAGGACTACTGCAACTATTTGGGTTCCTCAAGGAGTTTGAAGCAAAAGTATCTGAGCCTTAGTGCTTGTGGGCATTAGGAGAAGCAGTGAATGCTGCTCCAACATGTTGATGGGAAGCTCATAAGGAGACCATTCATGAATGGGCATAGTGTTGATGGTTGATGACCATGAGCTTCAGAGATATGGAGGTATATCACACTAGGAGATATGATGGAAAAAATGACCCTTGTGGTCATCTGAGGGAATGCCAGACTCTCTGGGAATTGCGACCCAAGGATGAATGGGTCCATACATTTGTTCACACACTGGATGAAATTCCAAGGTCATGGTACATATCTGCGGAGCTGCACAGAACAATAAACACATGGGAGGAGTTGATGGGTTTCTTTGCATAGACCTTTAGTTTCAAGGATGCCAATCCTGATGTCCATAACACACTTCAGATCATCGACGATGTGTTCCTATAGGTGGTATCGGTTGCATATCCAGTAGACCCGCACGCAGAGTGCCATATGCAATAAATGATGGAATGCTATAATATTCTGGAGAACCTGAGGATAATGATGATCTTCGAAATATTACTATTTTAGAGTCAGAAGGAAGCAAAATTATTGCAGCACTAGACATACCGATCGACTCTATGAGTCAGCCACTAAAGATCAGAAAAGTTAACATTGGGACGGAGGAAAATCCAAAGTTTGCAAATATTGGGGACTATTGGGATGAAGAAACTATGGCCAAAATCATGAATATTCTGCATGAATTTCAGGACCTATTCCCAACAAATTTCTCATAGATGAAGAGGATACATGGCGACTTAGGGGAAATGAAAATCCCACTGAAGCCGGATGCAAAACCAGCGAGGAAGAGACTGTATTTCCTAAATCCGCGATACAAAGAAAGAGTCAAGGTTGAGCTTGATCGGATGTTGGATGTAGGAATAATCGAGCCAGTAGAAGAATTAGAATGGATAATCCCCATGGTGGTACAGGACAAGAAAACCGATGAAGTATGAATCTGTGTCAATCTAAGAAAGCTGAATGATGCTTGCATGCATGATCCCTTTTCGACACCGTTCACTAATGAGTTTTTTGAAGGAGTAGGAGGTCAAGAAATGTACTTTTTTACAGATGGATTTTTTGGTTATCACCAAATAAGAATTACAAAGGAAGACCACCATAAAACCACATTTGTCACTGAATGGGGTTGTTTTCAATACACAGTGATGCCCTTTGGGTTGAATAATGCACCTACAATATTCTCTCGGGTCGTTGTCACTGCATTCAAATATTTTATTCACAAATTACTGCAAGTATATATGGATGATTGGACAGTCTACGGGCTGATTAAGGATCACTTGGAAAACCTTTGCTTGATGGTGGAAAGGTGTCGATAGCATTAGATCGCATAAAATTCAAAGAAGTGCATCTTCTGTGCACCATTCATGATATTTTTGGGTCATATCATTTGTAAGCAGGGGCTTTTGGTTGATCCAGCAAATATTGCACTCATTCTAAGCCTACCTCCACCTACAAATACAAAGTTGCTTAGAGAAACACTAGGACACATTGGATACTATCGCAAATTCATCCGCGGTTATGCTACAATTACTGCTCCCATGGAGAAACTATTCAAGAAGGATGCCACATTTGTATGTAGCCAGGAGTGTCAAAGAAGCTTCAACACATTGAAGGCCAATATGGCTTTGGTACCCATACTTGTGTTCCCCGATTGGAACAAGGAGTTCCATGTCGATGCTGATGCCTCATCCATTGCACAAGGAGTGGTACTCACACAACTAGGATAATGAGACCTGGATCACCCGATTTCCTTTGCTAGCAGGAAGTTATCCTTTGCTGAGAAGAATTACATGGCCACAGAAAGAGAGGGGTTTTTGATGGTATATGCATTGTATAAGTTGAGGCATTACCTCTTGGGTGGTCATTTCAAAATGTTCACTGACTGTTCAGCTTTGAAATATCTGGTTAATAAGCTTGTGTTGGGGGGGAAGATACGCCGCTGGCTACTTCTCTTTCAGGATTTTGATTTTGAAATAATCATGAAGCCAGGACGCCCAAATGATGGTCCTGATCATTTATCTCGCATTGAAATAGGTGAAGATCCCACCAATATTGACAATGGATTTCTGGATGTGCAATTGCTCCAAGATGATATCGCAGATGACCATTTCGCACCAATAATTCAATTCTTGGCAACTAGAGTTGTGCCAGAAGAAATGTCAACCAGTCAGAAGAAACAGTTGGTAGTGAAGGCTTCAAATTTCTAGTTGATCGCTAGCCACTTAAACAAACTTAGAGTCGATGAGATCCTGCGACAATGTCTTCTACCTCATTTACAAGGGAAAATTCTGGTAGAAGCACATGCAATAGTTGCGGGTGGACATTATGGAGGATGGGATACTTTGCATAATGATGCTATAAACTATGCGGGGAGCTGCAATGTCTGTCAATGCATCAGGAAACCATCGCAACGAGATGAGATGCCGCCATTGTACTGTAGGTAACTTTGTAACATTTTGATAAATGGAATGTGGACTTTGTGGGACCAATCAACCCACCAGGAAAGCAAACTAGTGCACGATACATCATCACAGCTACGCACTACCTAACTAGGTGGGCGGAGGATGCACTAGTTGTGGATTGCACCGTTGCAATAGCAGCAAAGTTCATATTTGAAATCATTGTGACCCAGTTTGGATACCCTAGGATACTGATGAGCAACTACGACATTCAATTTATCAAACGAACAGTAAAAGAACTAACTGAATAATTGCAGGTACAACATAAGAAAAGTACCCCATATCATCCATAGGAAAATTGAACCATAGAATCCTTCAAAAGAATATTGAAAACCACGCTTACAAAGGTATGTAACGCTAATCGTGATGATTGGGATTTAAATATTCCTACAGCACCATGGGCATATCGCACCACTTGCAAGATACTGACGGGGCAGAAGTCGTTCAAATTGGTATATGGGAAAGAGGCAGTCATGCGTATGGAGTACATTGTTCCTAGTCTGCGCATCGCAACAACAACTGGCATGGCTGATGAAGCAATACTTGAGGAGCGAGAAACATAGCTAGTCCAACTGGAAGAGGAGCGCTTCATCACGGGATTCCAGTAGCGTGTCAAGAAGGATCGACACAAGGTGTGGCATGAATGCCACATAAAAAAAAAAATTCACAAGGATATTTTGTGCCATTATATGACAGTAAGTTCATTAAGTATCCAGGTAAGTTACAAATGCACTAGTTAGTCCCCATATCTCATTCATTCCATTACTTCTGGGGGTGAAGCTCAATTGCAGCAGTTAGATGGAGTGGTACAGTCAAAGCTCATGAATGGTAGCCTCTTGAAGCCCTATAGGACAGGGACGGAGGTGCGGACTTCCTAAAGCACTACGAAAAAAAATGGATAGATAGAGAACAAAAGGGCATGCCAAGAGGAAGTGGTTGCGCAAGTGTAGGAGTCAGTAGCGCAGTTAGATAGAGGGACCGCGACAGCCATAGGGCTGTGATTTGGTCAAATCAGCAATAAATCTAGACAGTTAAGAGCATTTAGCTGACGAAGCCCATTTAAGTGACACACATTTATGGCTGATCTAACCGTTAGCATGCTAGGATCATGATGGATTTGGGTAGTTAATGCAGGATTCAGTCATGATGGCTATGATGGATTTGGAAATGATGAAGCTAGATTAGTTATTCCCTATAAAACTGTGAGGGATGTGGGGTGAAGGCATCATTGTGCTCAGTTGAGTTGAGTGAATTTCAGAGCTGAGTGAGTTGGAAGATATGTGAATGGTAGCTGGGGTGTGTGATTGGGGCATGTTAGATTTCTTAGTAAGGTTTGTTGGTGTGGCATGTTGAGAAACCCTGACACTATGGAGATTTCAAGTGAGTAGGAGTAACCCATGCATCCAAATTCCATAGTGGAATAAATCATGAGTATGTCGGTCGGATCATCTTCGATCCCCTAGAAAGTGGAAGGCTCATATGCTAGGATCAACGCCATCACAGAAGAGGTAGATGTGCACTTCCATTAAGACAAAAGGGGAGGGAACTACATAGACATGGATACCTAGTTTAGAAGTTATGGAGTCTATAGCACCTAGGGGTGTGTCCATTAATGATATCCTTGTATATGTCATTCCCACGTGACTTGGTGCAAAGCGCTGATGGTTAACAAAAAATCAGAACTATCAGCCAAAATCACTGCCACTACTGGAAGGGATGACATGCAATGTGGACATTTACCCCACTTTGATCAAGATGAAGTATGAGGACCATGAATTTTCTCTATTGAAGGATGTGGTAGAGGATCCCTACGTGTGCTTTCCTTCGGTTCCAGGCGCACCCATCGAGTGTATTCCACACACATGGGCACAAGGATTGAGTAAATATGGGTTGCTGTGGCTTTTCAACATGCCCCATTTCGGATGGCTAAATGAAGCACATGCATGTTTCAAACATTTGTTCACATGTTTTCATGGTGGGACATTGTGGTTGGATATACCAATCATGGTTACAGTGGACATGATTTCAAAGATCGCAGGGCTGGAAAAGGCTAGGACACACCCCGCCCAATATATCAGAGGAAGAGACAATGAAAAGAAGCTTACTCATCAACTGAAGGAGAGATATGGATTACAGCGGGATGACCACACATATCGCATTGAAAACATCAACGAGTGGGAAGTGCGTATTGGTGCCCATATCTTAGGTAGTAAAATTGTCTAGATGGGTACTTGCAGTCGTATTAGGAAGCTACGAAGCTGAAGACAGAGGTTGATGAGTTGTGCCATGTGAAGGAGCAGGTAGCAGCTCTAGAAGCACAGGAGGTTGTGGCATTGTAGATGGCACAAGACGAGCTAAAGAGGATAACTGCTGAAGAGATCATTAACCTGAAAAAGCAGACTGACCACCTGAATTTTGAGAATGTACAGTTGGTTCTGAGTAGAGGAAAGGTAGAAGCATTTATTGATGAGTCATGTCAACACATCTATGAAAGCATGGCAGAACTTGATGCAGTCTCTAAAGCCAAGCGACTGGGCGAGATTGTCATCCAGATCCATTTGTCCAATAGTCTACTCAATGCTATGGTTTACCTAGACACGCCACTAGACTAGGTTGTGGAGTGGAATAATTCCATCAAAGCGATCATGACACAGTTTGAAGTGATGGAACAGGAAGAAAAGAAGATCTGAAAGGCCACGACACAATTTTGGGGAAGTGTCATCCAAGATGAGAAATTAGACCAACTGACCAAGAAAGCACAAGAAGCTGACAAATAGTTGACAACATTGAAGATGACATTAATAACAATGCCACCCATGATTCATCTTAACTGGTGCAACGAGATGAGAGAACTATAGCAAAGAGTCGTAAAGGCACAAGAACGGAAGCGAAAGCGTAGGTCCCAACTAGATGAGTTCCAAGATATTGGAGCAAAGTTGGCTATCAAAGCAGTCGTCAGATTGCAGGCTGTGGAAGACGGTATGAAGACAGTGAATATGAAGTTGGTGGAGCACTTTGTGATGCAGGACCTTCTTGGTTGCAGGATGAAGTTGAAAAAGTTCAAGCACAGGTTGTGGATATCTCGCAGCAGTATGAGGACTTCAAGATGAAGACGATGTAGTACACCCTATGCATATACAATCAATGATGGAATGTTATAATATTCTAGAGAACGTGAGGATGACGACAATATTTGAAATATTACTATTCTAGAGTTAGAAGGAAGCAAAAGTGTTGCAGCACTAGACATACCGACCGACCCTATGAGTAAGCCACTAAAGATCAGAAAAGTTAACATTGGGATAGAGGAAAATACAAAGTTTGCAAATATTGGGGACTATTGGGATGAAGCAACTATGGACAAAATCATGAATCTTTTGCATGAATTTCAAGACCTATTCCCAACAAAGTTCTCAGAGATGAAGAGGATACTTGGTGAGTTACGGGAAATGAAAATCCCACTGAAGCCGGATGCAAAACTAGTGAGTAAGAGACCGTATTTCTTGAATCTGCCATACAAAGAAATATTCAAGGCTAAGCTTGATTGGATGTTGGATGTAGGAATCATCGAGCCAGTATAAGAATCATAATGGATAATCCCCATGGTGGTCCAGGACAAGAAAACCGACGAAGTATGAATCTGTGTCGATCTAAGAAAGCTGAATGATGCTTGCATGCATGATCCCTTTTCGACACCATTCACTAATGAGTTTTTTGAAGGAGTAGGCGGTCAAGAAATGTGCTTTTTACAGATGGATTTTTTGGTTATCACCAGATAAGAATTACAAAGGAAGACCACCATAAAACCACATTTGTCACCGAATGGGGTTGTTTTCAATACATAGTGATGCCCTTTCGGTTAAATAATGCACCTACGATATTATCTTGGGTCGTTGTCACTGCATTCAAATATTTTATTTAGAAATTCCTACAAGTATATATGGATGATTGGACAGTCTACTGGCTGATTAAGGATCACTTGGAAAACCTCTTCTTGATGGTGGAAAGGTGTCAATAGCATCAGATCACATTAAATTCAAAGAAGTGCATCTTCTGTGCACCATTTAGAATATTTTTGTGTGATATCATTTGTAAGAAGGGGATTTTGGTTGATCCAACAAATATTGTGCTCATTCTAAGCCTACCTCCACCTACAAATACAAATTTGCTTAGAGCGACACTAGGACACACTGGATACTATCGCAAATTCATCCGCGGTTATGCTGGGATTATTGCTCCCATGGAGAAACTGTTCAAGAAGGATGCCGCATTTGTATGGAGCCAGGAGTATCAAAGAAGCTTAAACACATTGAAGGCCAATATGGCTTCGACCCCCATACTTTTGTTCCCCAATTGGAACAAGGATTTCCATGTCCATGTTGATGCCTCATCCATTGCGCAAGGAGTGGTACTCGCGCAATTAGGAGAAGGAGATCTGGATCACCCGATTGTCTTTTCTAGCAGGAAGTTATCCTTTGTTGAGAAGAATTACATGGCTATAGAAAGAGAAGGGTTTTCGATGGTATATGTGTTGTATAAGTTGAGGCATTACCTCTTGGGTGGTCATTTCAAAATGTTCACTGACCATTCGGCTTTGAAATATCTGGTTAATAAGCCTGTGTTGTGGGGGAAGATATGTTGCTGGCTATTTCTCTTTCAGGATTTTGATTTTGAAATAATCATGAATATAGGATGCCCAAATGCTGGTCCTGATCATTTATCTCACATTGAAACAAGTGAAGATCCCACCAATATTGATGATGGATTTCTGGATGTGCAACTGTTCCAAGATGATATCGCAGACGACCATTATGCACCAATAATTCAGTTCTTGCAAACCAGAGTTGCGCCAGAAGAAATGTCAACCAGTCAGAAGAAGCAGTTGGTAGTGAAGGCTTCAAATTTCTAGTTGATCGCTAGCAACTTAAACAAACTTGGACTCGATGAGATCCTACGATGATGTGTTCTACCTCATTTACAAGGGAAAATTCTAGCAGAAGCACAAGCAGTAGTTGCGGGTGGACATTATGGAGGATGGGCTACTGCACACCGGGATATGGCGGCCTACTTTGCAAAATGATGCTATAAACTATGTGGGGAGCTGCAATGTCTGTCAATGCGTCGAGAAACCATCGCAATGAGATGAGATGCCGTTGCTGCACCGTAGGTAACTTTGCAACCTTTTGATAAATGGAATATGGACTTTGTGGGACCAATCAACCCACCAGGAAAGAAAACTCATGCAGGATACATCATCACAGCTACGCACTATCTGACTAGGTGGGCAGAGGATGCACCAGTTGTCGATTGCACCGCTGCGATAGGAGCAAAGTTCATATTTGAAATCATTGTGACCCGGTTTGGATACCCTAGGATACTGATGAGCAACTACGAAATTCAATTTATCAAACACATAGTAAAATAACTGACTGAAGAATTGCAGGTACAGCATAAGAAAAGTACCCCATATCATCCATAGGAAAATTGAACCATAGAATCCTTCAAAAAAATGTTGAAAACCACGCTTACAAAGGTATGTAATGCTAATCGTGATGATTGGGATTTAAAGATTCCTGCAGTATCGTGGGCATATCGCACCACTTGCAAGATACTGACGGGGCAGACGTCATTCAAATTGTTATATGAGAAAGAGGCATGCACACCTATGGAGTACATTTTTCCTAGTCTGTGCATCGCAGCAGCAATTGGCATGGTTGATGAAGCAATACTTGAGGAGCGAGAAACACATCTAGTCCAATTGGAAGAGGAGCGCTTCATCACAAGATTCTAGTAGCATGTCACGAAGGATCAACACAAGGCGTGGCATGACCGCCACATAAAAAAAGACAATTTTCACAAGGATATTTTGCTTGATTATATGACAGTAAGTTCATGAAGTATCCAGGTGAGTTACAAATGCACTGGCTAGTCCCATATCTTGTTCATTCCATTACTTTTAGGGGTGTAGTTCAATTGCAATAGTTAGATGGAGTGGTACAGTCAAAGCTCATGAATGGTATCCTCTTGAAGCCCTATAGGATAGGGACGGAGGTGCAGACTTCCTAAAGCACTACGAAAAAAATGGATAGATAGAGAACAAAAGGGCACGCCAAGAGGGAGTGGTTGCGCAAGTGTAGGAGTCAGTAGCGCAGTTAGATAGAGGGACCGCAACAGCCATAGGGCTGTGATTTGGTCAAATAAATAATAAATGTAGACAGTTAAGAGCAGTTAGCCGACGACGCCCATTGAAGCGACGCACATTTATGACTGATCTGATCGTTTGCATGCCAAGATCATGATGGATTCAGGTAGTTAATGCAGGATTTGGTCATGATGGCTACGATGGATTTGGAAATGATGAAGCTAGATTAGTTATTCCCTATAAAACTGTGAGGGATGAGGGGTGAAGGCATCATTATGCTCAGTTGAGTTGAGTAAGTTTAGAGCTGAGTGAGTTGGAAGATATGTGAATGGTAGTTGGGGTGTGTGATTGGGGCATGTTATATTTCTTAGTAAGGTTTTTTGGTGCGGCATGTTGAGAAACCCCGACACTATGGAGATTTCAAGTGAGCAGTGTTGAAATATTGTAACTTCGAAGAATATTCTATATGTATATTTTGTGGTCCCCGATGGTCCTACTGGGAGAACCACTTGTATTATATTGTACCCCAATGCTTCTAATCGGAAGAACTAATAAGAGTCACGAGGTTGTCCCCTCTATTTGTAAAGGTGGGTCATTAGCACCCTAGTGTGGTTACTTGAGCCTACATGTGTAACGTGAGCCTACATGATTAACTCGAGCGTACATGTTAGATGAGTTAATTCAAGTGAACAGATGAATATAAATATATTTGTGGTGCTCCTCATTTGAGACACACACACTCTCACTTGTGTAGCGCATTAGTGGAGAAGAGAAGTAGCTGGAGAAGGAGGAGGATCAGGCTTTGATCTCCTTGTTGGTTTTATCTTTTATATTTTGGGGCATCTATATTGAGGAAACTTTTGCGAGGTTTTTCCCTTTAGGGTTTTCCCAGGATAAATATTTGTGTTCTCCTTTTGTATGGTTGTGCTTTTGTATCTTTCAGTGATCCTGTTTATATGCTTTCGTTATGAAATCGAAATGAAATACTAATGATCTATCTTAGCATATGAAAATTTAACATGGTATCAGAGCCACCCTGGAAGAAGACATTGTGCAGCTAAAGAATCTAGGGATTCTTATTTTTTGGGTCTCTATCCATGATCAATCAGCAAAAGAAGGCTAGACTGACTCTCCATTGAAGGGCACATCTTTCTGTCGAAGCGGAATTTGATTCCGAGCATTTTCAGTTTTGGTGCGAAAAATTACGGCTTTCTACAGAAGAAGAATTTTTGAATGAGCCCAGCATAGGATTTTTCTCCTCATCAAAATCAAATTTTAGAGACCTGGATAAAGAAATTTGGTTGGGTGAAACTCTGGGAAAGTCAAACCCTAGTTTGACCTCGATCTGGAAAAAGCCTAAATACTAAAACTACTAAGTTTTGGTACATTCACTATATCCTGATATTGGCGAAGGATCAAGAGTTGAAAATTTTGGAGGCCAACGAAATAATCCTGATTTACACTGTATCCAAAATTCAGCCTCAGATTCACTATATTCTGGGATATATGATCCCTCCACGTTAGGGTTCCAGCTTCTTCCAGAATTCATCCCTAAAATGGACACTTGGGGATAATTGATGTAGCGTAGGCTACAGAGGTCCAAATGGAATTCCTAAAGATTTTCCAGAAATATCACAGAATGTACTTTCTGTGGTCCAAATTTCTGAACCTGAAGATGAACGAGTGACATGTGGCATGCCGTACAACTTCACTATTGTGAACAGTCTTGTAACAGGTCACCTTGGGAAAATGATCATAAATACAAATTGGTGAAACCAATTCTGATGAAACCTATGGTATTATATCAGGGACATGTGAGGTTATCTCAGGGAAAAATTTCAAACATGGAGGAGTATTAATTTAGGATATATCATAGAAATAGTAACAGGAATTTTTGCAGAATAAATTGGAAAACTAGGGCTTCCTGTTCCGGGAGCTTCCCTCCACTGTATTCAGAAAAGGAGTACATTGGACAGATCCATTTGAAGAGATATATATTTATATCCAATCAAATCTAAAAGATTCTAAGTTTTAAAATTAGGGTTTCTCTGACAAACCCTAGATCAGCCAGCTCTGGAAGCAGGACGGACACCTCAAATCGGTAAGATCTAATCTTTTTCTATTTGCATTTGAGGTTCTCATTTGAAAGTGATCTATCAGATCAGCTTGATGATAAGCTTGGTGAAGTTGAAAAATTCCAAGCATGGAAGTATTTGATCTCTCTGAAGAAAATGAATTGGACACCTACATGATTAGAGAGGTTCTAGTTCTAGAGGGAGATGAGCCTCAAAGCCTTACACAAAAAGAAATTGATCAAGGCCAAGAAGATCATTGTTGATTCAATCACCGATCAACTTGTACCACAAGTGTCTTCCCTAAAGACACAGAAGATGTTTGATTCCTTGATCAAGCTATTTGAAGATAAGAACATAATTCAGAATATGGATTTGAGAAAACAGTTGAAGAATGTGAAGATCCAGAATGCATAACATCTTGAAGTGGTAGAAGAAGAAGCAGAGAATGGCCTCCCATGATCATGGGATTCATTCATGTGAGGAATGTGTGCCAAAAGGAAGTGATTACTTTCAGTTAACTCTGGGAAGAAGAAGAAGCTTGTCTCGTAAGAGAAGAAGAAATATGGGAGCAAATTGAAGATCAAGCTATGACCATTCAAAGAAGATCCCTCAAGCGATGAGGAATATGAAGAACTCTATTCTTGACAAACCTCTTATC